>CAMAOC010000045.1:0-249987 GCA_945859555.1 Megachile ligniseca
CTATAACTATTATTATTATCCTTATTACTATTATTATTATCGCTATATCTATTATTATTATCCTTACTACTATTATTATTATCGCTAGGACTGTTATTATTATCCTTATTCTATTGTTACTATCCCTATTACTCTTGTCTTTATCCTGGTAATTATTATTATTTCCCTTATTACTATTATTATTATCGCTATAACTGTTATTATTATCCTTATTACTAGTATTATTAGCACTATAATTATTATTATTTCCCTTATTACTATTATTATTATCGCTATAACTGTTATTATTATCCTTATTACTACTATGATTAGCTCTATAACTATTATTATTATCCTTATTACAAGTATTATTAGCACTATAACTATTATGTTTATCCTTATTACTATTATTATTAGCACTATAACTATTATTATTATCATTAATACTATTATTATTAGCACTATAACTATTATTATTATCCTTATTACTAGTATTAGTACCACTATAACTATTCTGTTTATCCTTATTACTATTATTATTCGCACTATAAATATTATTATTATCCTTATTACTATTATTTTAAGCACTATAAATATTATTAATATCCTTATTACTATTATTATTATCGCTATACCTGTTATTA
The DNA here is from genome assembly GCA_945859555.1 of Megachile ligniseca. Classification (NCBI taxonomy): domain Eukaryota; kingdom Metazoa; phylum Arthropoda; class Insecta; order Hymenoptera; family Megachilidae; genus Megachile; species Megachile ligniseca. Next base: position 624 of record CAMAOC010000045.1, read on the forward strand.
TTATACTTATTCTATTATTACTATCCCTATTACTCTTGTCTTTATCCTGATAATTATTATTATTTCCCTTATTACTATTATTATTATCGCTATAACTATTATTATTATCCTTACTACTATTATTATTATCGCTATGACTGTTATTATTATCCTTATTCTATTATTACTATCCCTATTACTCTTCAGTTTATCCTTATAACAATTATTAATATCGCTGTAACTAATATTATTATCCTTATTACTATTATTACTAGCACTATAACTATTATTATTATCCTTATTACTATTATTATTATCGCTATGACTGTTATTATTATACTTATTGTATTAAAACTATCCCTATTACTCTTGTTTTTATCCTGATAATTATCATTATTTCCCTTCTTACTATTATTATTATCGCTATACCTGTTATTATTATCCTTATTACTATTATTATTATCGCTATAACTCTTGTTTTTGTCCTTATATCTATTATTATGATCGTTAATACTATTAGTATTATCGTTATAACTGTTATTATTATCCTTATTACTAGTATTATTAGCACTATAACTATTATGTTTATCCTTATTACCATTATTATTCACACTGTAACTATTATTATTATCCTTATTACTATTATTATTATCGCTATAACTATTATTATTATCCTTACTACTATTATTATTATCGCTATAACTATTATTATTATCGCTATAACTATTATTATTATCCTTATTACTATTATTATTATCGCTATGACTGTTATTATTATCCTTATTCTATTATTACTATCCCTATTACTCTTGTCTTTATCCTTATAACTATTATTATTATCCTTATTTCTATTATTATTATCGCTATAACTATTATTATTATCCTTACTACTATTATTATTATCGCTATGACTGTTTTTATTATCCTTATTCTATTATTACTATCCCTATTACTCTTCACTTTATCCTTATAACTATTATTAATATCGCTATAACTATTATTATTATCCTTATTACTATTATTACTAGCACTATAACTGTTATTATTATCCTTATTACTAGTATTATTAGCACTATAACTATTATTATTATCCTTATTACTATTATTATTATCGCTATGTCTGTTATTATTATCCTTATTACTATTATTATTATCGCTGTGACTGTTATTATTATACATATTGTATTATTACTATCCCTATTACTCTTGTTTTTATCCTGATAATTATTATTATTTCCCTTATTACTATTATTATTATCGTTATAACTGTTATTATTATCCTTATTACTATTATTATTATCGCTATAACTCTTGTTTTTGTCCTTATATCTATTATTATGATCGTTAATACTATTAGTATTATCGTTATAACTGTTATTATTATCCTTATTACTAGTATTATTAGCACTATAACTATTATGTTTATCCTTATTACCATTATTATTCGCACTATAACTATTATTATTATCCTTATTACTATTATTATTATCGCTATAACTATTATTATTATCGTTACTACTATTATTATTATCGCCATGTCTGTTATTATTATCCTTATTCTATTATTACTATCCCTATTACTCTTCACTTTATCCTTACAACTATTATTATTAGCACTATAACTATTATTATTATCCTTATTACTATTATTATTATCGCTATGATTGTTATTATTATCCTTATTCTATTACTTCTATCCCTATTACTCTTGTCTTTATCGTTATAACTATTATTATTATGCTTATTACTATTATTATTAGCACTATATCTATTATTATTTCCCTTATTACTATTATTATTATCGCTATAACTGTGATTATTATCCTTATTACTGTTATTATTATCGCTATAACTGTTAGAATTATCGTTATTCCTATTATTATTATTGCTGTAACTGTTATTATTATCGTTATTACTATTATTATTAGCACTATAACTATTATTATTATCCTTATTACTATTATTATTATCGCTATGACTGTTATTGTTATCCTTATTCTATTATTACTATCCCTATTACTCTTGTCTCTATCCTTATAACTATTATTATTATGCTTATTACTATTATTATTATCCTTACTACTATTATTATTATCGCTATGACTGTTATTATTATCCTTATTCTATTATTTCTATCCCTATTACTCTTGTCTTTATCCTTATAACTATTATTATTATCCTTATTACTATTATTATTATCGCTCCGACTGCTATTATTATACTTACTCTATTTTTACTATCCCTATTACTCTTGTCCTCATCCTTATAACTATTATTATTTCCCGTATTACTGTTACTATTATCACTATAACTATTATTATTTCCCTTACTACTATTATTATTATCGCTATAACTATTTTTATTATCCTTACTACTATTATTATTATCGCTATGGCTGTTATTATTATCCTTATTCTATTATTACTATCCCTATTACTCTTCACTTTATCCTTACAACTATTATTAATATCGCTATAACTAATATTATTATCCTTATTACTATTATTATTTTCGCTATAACTCTTGTTTTTGTCCTTATATCTATTATTATGATCGTTAATACTATTAGTATTATCGTTATAGCTGTTATTATTATCCTTACTACTATTATTATTATAGCCATGTCTGTTATTATTATCCTTATTCTATTATTACTATCCCTATTACTCTTCACTTTATCCTTATAACTATTATTATTATCGATATAACTATTATTATTATCCTTATTACTAATATTATTATCGCTATGACTGTTTTTATTATCCTTATTCTATTATTACTATCCCTATTACTCTTCACTTTATCCTTATAACTATTATTATTATCGATATAACTATTATTATTATCGTTACTACTATTATTATTATCGCCACGTCTGTTATTATTATCCTTATTCTATTATTACTATCCCTATTACTCTTCACTTTATCCTTACAACTATTATTATTAGCACTATAACTATTATTATTATCCTTATTACTATTATTATTATCGCTATGATTGTTATTATTATCCTTATTCTATTACTTCTATCCCTATTACTCTTGTCTTTATCGTTATAACTATTATTATTATGCTTATTACTATTATTATTAGCACTAAATCTATTATTATTTCCCTTATTACTATTATTATTATCGCTATAACTGTGATTATTATCCTTATTACTGTTATTATTATCGCTATAACTGTTAGAATTATCGTTATTCCTATTATTATTATTGCTGTAACTGTTATTATTATCGTTATTACTATTATTATTAGCACTATAACTATTATTATTATCCTTATTACTATTATTATTATCGCTATGACTGTTATTGTTATCCTTATTCTATTATTACTATCCCTATTACTCTTGTCTCTATCCTTATAACTATTATTATTATGCTTATTACTATTATTATTATCCTTACTACTATTATTATTATCGCTATGACTGTTATTATTATCCTTATTCTATTATTTCTATCCCTATTACTCTTGTCTTTATCCTTATAACTATTATCATTATCCTTATTACTATTATTATTATCGCTCCGACTGCTATTATTATACTTACTCTATTTTTACTATCCCTATTACTCTTGCCCTCAACCTTATAACTATTATTATTTCCCGTATTACTATTACTATTATCACTATAACTATTATTATTTCCCTTATTACTATTATTATTATCGCTATAACTGTGATTATTATCATTATTACTATTGTTATTATCGCTATACCTGTTATTATTATCCTTATTACTATTATTATTATCACTATAACTGTTATTATTATCCTTATTACTAGTATTATTAGCACTATAACTATTATTATTATCCTTATTACTATTATTATTATCGCTATGATTGTTATTATTATCCTTATTCTATTATTTCTATCCCTATTACTCTTGTCTTTATCCTTATAACTATTATTATTATCCTTATTACTATTATTATTATCGCTCCGACTGCTATTATTATACTTACTCTATTTTTACTATCCCTATTACTCTTGTCCTCAACCTTATAACTATTATTATTTCCCGTATTACTATTACTATTATCACTATAACTATTATTATTTCCCCGTATTACTATTATTATTATCGCTATAACTGTGATTATTATCATTATTACTATTATTATTATCGCTATACCTGTTATTATTATCTTTATTACTATTATTATTATCGCTATAAGTGTTATTATTATCCTTATTACTAGTATTATTAGCACTATAACTATTATTATTATCCTTATTACTATTATTATTATCGCCATGATTGTTATTATTATCCTTATTCTATTACTTCTATCCCTATTACTCTTGTCTTTATCGTTATAACTATTATTATTATGCTTATTACTATTATTATTAGCACTATATCTATTATTATTATCCTTATTACTATTATTATTATCGCTATGACTGCTTTTATTATACTTATTCTATTATTACTATCCCTATTACTCTTGTCCTCATCCTTATAACTATTATTATTTCCCGTATTACTGTTACTATTATCACTATAACTATTATTATTTCCCTTACTACTATTATTATTATCGCTATAACTATTATTATTATCCTTACTACTATTATTATTATCGCTATGGCTGTTATTATTATCCTTATTCTATTATTACTATCCCTATTACTCTTCACTTTATCCTTATAACTATTATTATTATCGATATAACTATTATTATTATCCTTATTACTATTATTATTATCGCTATGACTGTTTTTATTATCCTTATTCTATTATTACTATCCCTATTACTCTTGTCTTTATCCTTATAACTATTATTATTATCCTTATTACTATTATTATTATCGCTATAACTATTATTATTATCGTTACTACTATTATTATTATCGCCATGTCTGTTATTATTGTCCTTATTCTATTATTACTATCCCTATTACTCTTCACTTTATCCTTACAACTATTATTATTAGCACTATAACTATTATTATTATCCTTATTACTATTATTATTATCGCTATGATTGTTATTATTATCCTTATTCTATTACTTCTATCCCTATTACTCTTGTCTTTATCGTTATAACTATTATTATTATGCTTATTACTATTATTATTAGCACTATATCTATTATTATTTCCCTTATTACTATTATTATTATCGCTATAACTGTGATTATTATCCTTATTACTGTTATTATTATCGCTATAACTGTTATAATTATCGTTATTCCTATTATTATTATTGCTGTAACTGTTATTATTATCGTTATTACTATTATTATTAGCACTATAACTATTATTATTATCCTTATTACTATTATTATTATCGCTATGACTGTTATTGTTATGCTTATTCTATTATTACTATCCCTATTACTCTTGTCTCTATCCTTATAACTATTATTATTATCCTTATTACTATTATTATTATCGCTCCGACTGCTATTATTATACTTACTCTATTTTTACTATCCCTATTACTCTTGTCCTCAACCTTATAACTATTATTATTTCCCGTATTACTATTACTATTATCACTATAACTATTATTATTTCCCTTATTACTATTATTATTATCGCTATAACTGTGATTATTATCATTATTACTATTATTATTATCGCTATACCTGTTATTATTATCTTTATTACTATTATTATTATCGCTATAAGTGTTATTATTATCCTTATTACTAGTATTATTAGCACTATAACTATTATTATTATCCTTATTACTATTATTATTATCGCCATGATTGTTATTATTATCCTTATTCTATTACTTCTATCCCTATTACTCTTGTCTTTATCGTTATAACTATTATTATTATGCTTATTACTATTATTATTAGCACTATATCTATTATTATTATCCTTATTACTATTATTATTATCGCTATGACTGCTTTTATTATACTTATTCTATTATTACTATCCCTATTACTCTTGTCCTCATCCTTATAACTATTATTATTTCCCGTATTACTGTTACTATTATCACTATAACTATTATTATTTCCCTTACTACTATTATTATTATCGCTATAACTATTATTATTATCCTTACTACTATTATTATTATCGCTATGGCTGTTATTATTATCCTTATTCTATTATTACTATCCCTATTACTCTTCACTTTATCCTTATAACTATTATTATTATCGATATAACTATTATTATTATCCTTATTACTATTATTATTATCGCTATGACTGTTTTTATTATCCTTATTCTATTATTACTATCCCTATTACTCTTGTCTTTATCCTTATAACTATTATTATTATCCTTATTACTATTATTATTATCGCTATAACTATTATTATTATCGTTACTACTATTATTATTATCGCCATGTCTGTTATTATTGTCCTTATTCTATTATTACTATCCCTATTACTCTTCACTTTATCCTTACAACTATTATTATTAGCACTATAACTATTATTATTATCCTTATTACTATTATTATTATCGCTATGATTGTTATTATTATCCTTATTCTATTACTTCTATCCCTATTACTCTTGTCTTCATCGTTATAACTATTATTATTATGCTTATTACTATTATTATTAGCACTATATCTATTATTATTTCCCTTATTACTATTATTATTATCGCTATAACTGTGATTATTATCCTTATTACTGTTATTATTATCGCTATAACTGTTATAATTATCGTTATTCCTATTATTATTATTGCTGTAACTGTTATTATTATCGTTATTACTATTATTATTAGCACTATAACTATTATTATTATCCTTATTACTATTATTATTATCGCTATGACTGTTATTGTTATCCTTATTCTATTATTACTATCCCTATTACTCTTGTCTCTATCCTTATAACTATTATTATTATCCTTATTACTATTATTATTATCGCTCCGACTGCTATTATTATACTTACTCTATTTTTACTATCCCTATTACTCTTGTCCTCAACCTTATAACTATTATTATTTCCCGTATTACTATTACTATTATCACTATAACTATTATTATTTCCCTTATTACTATTATTATTATCGCTATAACTGTGATTATTATCATTATTACTATTATTATTATCGCTATACCTGTTATTATTATCTTTATTACTATTATTATTATCGCTATAAGTGTTATTATTATCCTTATTACTAGTATTATTAGCACTATAACTATTATTATTATCCTTATTACTATTATTATTATCGCCATGATTGTTATTATTATCCTTATTCTATTACTTCTATCCCTATTACTCTTGTCTTTATCGTTATAACTATTATTATTATGCTTATTACTATTATTATTAGCACTATATCTATTATTATTATCCTTATTACTATTATTATTATCGCTATGACTGCTTTTATTATACTTATTCTATTATTACTATCCCTATTACTCTTGTCCTCATCCTTATAACTATTATTATTTCCCGTATTACTGTTACTATTATCACTATAACTATTATTATTTCCCTTACTACTATTATTATTATCGCTATAACTATTTTTATTATCCTTACTACTATTATTATTATCGCTATGGCTGTTATTATTATCCTTATTCTATTATTACTATCCCTATTACTCTTCACTTTATCCTTACAACTATTATTAATATCGCTATAACTAATATTATTATCCTTATTACTATTATTACTAGCACTATAACTATTATTATTATCCTTATTACTATTATTATTATCGCTATGACTGTTATTATTATCCTTATTCTATTATTACTATCCCTATTACTCTTGTCTTTATCCTTATAACTATTATTATTATCCTTATTACTATTATTATTATCGCTATAACTATTATTATTATCCTTACTACTATTATTATTATCGCTATGACTGTTTTTATTATCCTTATTCTATTATTACTATCCCTATTACTCTTCACTTTATCCTTATAACTATTATTAATATCGCTATAACTATTATTATTATCCTTATTACTATTATTACTAGCACTATAACTATTATTATTATCCTTATTACTATTATTATTATCGCTATGACTGTTATTATTATCCTTATTCTATTATTACTATCCCTATTACTCTTCACTTTATCCTTATAACTATTATTATTATCCTTATTACTATTATTATTATCGCTATGACTGTTTTTATTATCCTTATTCTATTATTACTATCCCTATTACTCTTGTCTTTATCCTTATAACTATTATTATTATCCTTATTACTATTATTATTATCGCTATAACTATTATTATTATCGTTACTACTATTATTATTATCGCCATGTCTGTTATTATTATCCTTATTCTATTATTACTATCCCTATTACTCTTCACTTTATCCTTACAACTATTATTATTAGCACTATAACTATTATTATTATCCTTATTACTATTATTATTATCGCTATGATTGTTATTATTATCCTTATTCTATTACTTCTATCCCTATTACTCTTGTCTTTATCGTTATAACTATTATTATTATGCTTATTACTATTATTATTAGCACTATATCTATTATTATTTCCCTTATTACTATTATTATTATCGCTATAACTATTATTATTATCCTTATTACTGTTATTATTATCGCTATAACTGTTATAATTATCGTTATTCCTATTATTATTATTGCTGTAACTGTTATTATTATCGTTATTACTATTATTATTAGCACTATAACTATTATTATTATCCTTATTACTATTATTATTATCACTATAACTATTATTATTTCCCTTATTACTATTATTATTATCGCTATACCTGTTATTATTATCTTTATTACTATTATTATTATCGCTATAAGTGTTATTATTATCCTTATTACTAGTATTATTAGCACTATAACTATTATTATTATCCTTATTACTATTATTATTATCGCCATGATTGTTATTATTATCCTTATTCTATTACTTCTATCCCTATTACTCTTGTCTTTATCGTTATAACTATTATTATTATGCTTATTACTATTATTATTAGCACTATATCTATTATTATTATCCTTATTACTATTATTATTATCGCTATGACTGCTTTTATTATACTTATTCTATTATTACTATCCCTATTACTCTTGTCCTCATCCTTATAACTATTATTATTTCCCGTATTACTGTTACTATTATCACTATAACTATTATTATTTCCCTTACTACTATTATTATTATCGCTATAACTATTTTTATTATCCTTACTACTATTATTATTATCGCTATGGCTGTTATTATTATCCTTATTCTATTATTACTATCCCTATTACTCTTCACTTTATCCTTACAACTATTATTAATATCGCTATAACTAATATTATTATCCTTATTACTATTATTACTAGCACTATAACTATTATTATTATCCTTATTACTATTATTATTATCGCTATGACTGTTATTATTATCCTTATTCTATTATTACTATCCCTATTACTCTTGTCTTTATCCTTATAACTATTATTATTATCCTTATTACTATTATTATTATCGCTATAACTATTATTATTATCCTTACTACTATTATTATTATCGCTATGACTGTTTTTATTATCCTTATTCTATTATTACTATCCCTATTACTCTTCACTTTATCCTTATAACTATTATTAATATCGCTATAACTATTATTATTATCCTTATTACTATTATTACTAGCACTATAACTATTATTATTATCCTTATTACTATTATTATTATCGCTATGACTGTTATTATTATCCTTATTCTATTATTACTATCCCTATTACTCTTCACTTTATCCTTATAACTATTATTATTATCCTTATTACTATTATTATTATCGCTATGACTGTTTTTATTATCCTTATTCTATTATTACTATCCCTATTACTCTTGTCTTTATCCTTATAACTATTATTATTATCCTTATTACTATTATTATTATCGCTATAACTATTATTATTATCGTTACTACTATTATTATTATCGCCATGTCTGTTATTATTATCCTTATTCTATTATTACTATCCCTATTACTCTTCACTTTATCCTTACAACTATTATTATTAGCACTATAACTATTATTATTATCCTTATTACTATTATTATTATCGCTATGATTGTTATTATTATCCTTATTCTATTACTTCTATCCCTATTACTCTTGTCTTTATCGTTATAACTATTATTATTATGCTTATTACTATTATTATTAGCACTATATCTATTATTATTTCCCTTATTACTATTATTATTATCGCTATAACTGTGATTATTATCCTTATTACTGTTATTATTATCGCTATAACTGTTATAATTATCGTTATTCCTATTATTATTATTGCTGTAACTGTTATTATTATCGTTATTACTATTATTATTAGCACTATAACTATTATTATTATCCTTATTACTATTATTATTATCGCTATGACTGTTATTGTTATCCTTATTCTATTATTACTATCCCTATTACTCTTGTCTCTATCCTTATAACTATTATTATTATGCTTATTACTATTATTATTATCCTTACTACTATTATTATTATCGCTATGACTGTTATTATTATCCTTATTCTATTATTTCTATCCCTATTACTCTTGTCTTTATCCTTATAACTATTATTATTATCCTTATTACTATTATTATTATCGCTCCGACTGCTATTATTATACTTACTCTATTTTTACTATCCCTATTACTCTTGCCCTCAACCTTATAACTATTATTATTTCCCGTATTACTATTACTATTATCACTATAACTATTATTATTTCCCTTATTACTATTATTATTATCGCTATAACTGTGATTATTATCATTATTACTATTATTATTATCGCTATACCTGTTATTATTATCCTTATTACTATTATTATTATCACTATAACTGTTATTATTATCCTTATTACTAGTATTATTAGCACTATAACTATTATTATTATCCTTATTACTATTATTATTATCGCTATGATTGTTATTATTATCCTTATTCTATTATTTCTATCCCTATTACTCTTGTCTTTATCCTTATAACTATTATTATTATCGCTCCGACTGCTATTATTATACTTACTCTATTTTTACTATCCCTATTACTCCTGTCCTCAACCTTATAACTATTATTATTTCCCGTATTACTATTACTATTATCACTATAACTATTATTATTTCCCTTATTACTATTATTATTATCGCTATAACTGTGATTATTATCATTATTACTATTATTATTATCGCTATACCTGTTATTATTATCTTTATTACTATTATTATTATCGCTATAAGTGTTATTATTATCCTTATTACTAGTATTATTAGCACTATAACTATTATTATTATCCTTATTACTATTATTATTATCGCCACGATTGTTATTATTATCCTTATTCTATTACTTCTATCCCTATTACTCTTGTCTTTATCGTTATAACTATTATTATTATGCTTATTACTATTATTATTAGCACTATATCTATTATTATTATCCTTATTACTATTATTATTATCGCTATGACTGCTTTTATTATACTTATTCTATTATTTCTATCCCTATTACTCTTGTCCTCATCCTTATAACTATTATTATTTCCCGTATTACTGTTACTATTATCACTATAACTATTATTATTTCCCTTACTACTATTATTATTATCGCTATAACTATTATTATTATCCTTACTACTATTATTATTATCGCTATGATTGTTATTATTATCCTTATTCTATTACTTCTATCCCTATTACTCTTGTCTTTATCGTTATAACTATTATTATTATGCTTATTACTATTATTATTAGCACTATATCTATTATTATTTCCCTTATTACTATTATTATTATCGCTATAACTGTGATTATTATCCTTATTACTGTTATTATTATCGCTATAACTGTTATAATTATCGTTATTCCTATTATTATTATTGCTGTAACTGTTATTATTATCGTTATTACTATTATTATTAGCACTATAACTATTATTATTATCCTTATTACTATTATTATTATCGCTATGACTGTTATTGTTATCCTTATTCTATTATTACTATCCCTATTACTCTTGTCTCTATCCTTATAACTATTATTATTATGCTTATTACTATTATTATTATCCTTACTACTATTATTATTATCGCTATGACTGTTATTATTATCCTTATTCTATTATTTCTATCCCTATTACTCTTGTCTTTATCCTTATAACTATTATTATTATCCTTATTACTATTATTATTATCGCTCCGACTGCTATTATTATACTTACTCTATTTTTACTATCCCTATTACTCTTGACCTCAACCTTATAACTATTATTATTTCCCGTATTACTATTACTATTATCACTATAACTATTATTATTTCCCTTATTACTATTATTATTATCGCTATAACTGTGATTATTATCATTATTACTATTATTATTATCGCTATACCTGTTATTATTATCCTTATTACTATTATTATTATCACTATAACTGTTATTATTATCCTTATTACTAGTATTATTAGCACTATAACTATTATTATTATCCTTATTACTATTATTATTATCGCTATGATTGTTATTATTATCCTTATTCTATTATTTCTATCCCTATTACTCTTGTCTTTATCCTTATAACTATTATTATTATCGCTCCGACTGCTATTATTATACTTACTCTATTTTTACTATCCCTATTACTCCTGTCCTCAACCTTATAACTATTATTATTTCCCGTATTACTATTACTATTATCTCTATAACTATTATTATTTCCCTTATTACTATTATTATTATCGCTATAACTGTGATTATTATCATTATTACTATTATTATTATCGCTATACCTGTTATTATTATCTTTATTACTATTATTATTATCGCTATAAGTGTTATTATTATCCTTATTACTAGTATTATTAGCACTATAACTATTATTATTATCCTTATTACTATTATTATTATCGCCACGATTGTTATTATTATCCTTATTCTATTACTTCTATCCCTATTACTCTTGTCTTTATCGTTATAACTATTATTATTATGCTTATTACTATTATTATTAGCACTATATCTATTATTATTATCCTTATTACTATTATTATTATCGCTATGACTGCTTTTATTATACTTATTCTATTATTTCTATCCCTATTACTCTTGTCCTCATCCTTATAACTATTATTATTTCCCGTATTACTGTTACTATTATCACTATAACTATTATTATTTCCCTTACTAGTATTATTATTATCGCTATAACTATTATTATTATCCTTACTACTATTATTATTATCGCTATGGCTGTTATTATTATCCTTATTCTATTATTACTATCCCTATTACTCTTGTCTTTATCGTTATAACTATTATTATTATGCTTATTTCTATTATTATTAGCACTATATCTATTATTGTTTCCCTTATTACTATTATTATTATCGCTATAACTGTGATTATTATCCTTATTACTGTTATTATTATCGCTATAACTGTTATAATTATCGTTATTCCTATTATTATTATTGCTGTAACTGTTATTATTATCGTTATTACTATTATTATTAGCACTATAACTATTATTATTATCCTTATTACTATTATTATTATCGCTATGACTGTTATTGTTATCCTTATTCTATTATTACTCTCCCTATTACTCTTGTCTCTATCCTTATAACTATTATTATTATGCTTATTACTATTATTATTATCCTTACTACTATTATTATTATCGCTATGGCTGTTATTATTATCCTTATTCTATTATTTCTATCCCTATTACTCTTGTCTTTATCCTTATAACTATTATTATTATTATCCTTATTACTATTATTATTATCGCTCCGACTGCTATTATTATACTTACTCTATTTTTACTATCCCTATTACTCTTGCCCTCAACCTTATAACTATTATTATTTCCCGTATTACTATTACTATTATCACTATAACTATTATTATTTCCCTTATTACTATTATTATTATCGCTATAACTGTGATTATTATCATTATTACTATTATTATTATCGCTATACCTGTTATTATTATCCTTATTACTATTATTATTATCACTATAACTGTTATTATTATCCTTATTACTAGTATTATTAGCACTATAACTATTGTTATTATCCTTATTACTATTATTATTATCGCTATGATTGTTATTATTATCCTTATTCTATTATTTCTATCCCTATTACTCTTGTCTTTATCCTTATAACTATTATTATTATCCTTATTACTATTATTATTATCGCTCCGACTGCTATTATTATACTTACTCTATTTTTACTATCCCTATTACTCTTGTCCTCAACCTTATAACTATTATTATTTCCCGTATTACTATTACCATTATCACTATAACTATTATTATTTCACTTATTACTATTATTATTATCGCTATAACTGTGATTATTATCATTATTACTATTATTATTATCGCTATACCTGTTATTATTATCTTTATTACTATTATTATTATCGCTATAAGTGTTATTATTATCCTTATTACTAGTATTATTAGCACTATAACTATTATTATTATCCTTATTACTATTATTATTATCGCCATGATTGTTATTATTATCCTTATTACTATTATTATTATCGCTATAAGTGTTATTATTATCCTTATTACTAGTATTATTAGCACTATAACTATTATTATTATCCTTATTACTATTATTATTATCGCCACGATTGTTATTATTATCCTTATTCTATTACTTCTATCCCTATTACTCTTGTCTTTATCGTTATAACTATTATTATTATGCTTATTACTATTATTATTAGCACTATATCTATTATTATTATCCTTATTACTATTATTATTATCGCTATGACTGTTATTGTTATCCTTATTCTATTATTACTATCCCTATTACTCTAGTCTCTATCCTTATAACTATTATTATTATGCTTATTACTATTATTATTATCCTTATTACTATTATTATTATCGCTATGATTGTTATTATTATCCTTATTCTATTATTTCTATCCCTATTACTCTTGTCTTTATCCTTATAACTATTATTATTATCCTTATTACTATTATTATTATCGCTCCGACTGCTATTATTATACTTACTCTATTTTTACTATCCCTATTACTCTTGTCCTCAACCTTATAACTATTATTATTTCCCGTATTACTATTACTATTATCACTATAACTATTATTATTTCCCTTATTACTATTATTATTATCGCTATAACTGTGATTATTATCATTATTACTATTATTATTATCGCTATACCTGTTATTATTATCTTTATTACTATTATTATTATCGCTATAAGTGTTATTATTATCCTTATTACTAGTATTATTAGCACTATAACTATTATTATTATCCTTATTACTATTATTATTATCGCCATGATTGTTATTATTATCCTTATTCTATTACTTCTATCCCTACTACTCTTGTCTTTATCGTTATAACTATTATTATTATGCTTATTACTATTATTATTAGCACTATATCTATTATTATTATCCTTATTACTATTATTATTATCGCTATGACTGCTTTTATTATACTTATTCTATTATTACTATCCCTATTACTCTTGTCCTCATCCTTATAACTATTATTATTTCCCGTATTACTGTTACTATTATCACTATAACTATTATTATTTCCCTTACTACTATTATTATTATCGCTATAACTATTATTATTATCCTTACTACTATTATTATTATCGCTATGGCTGTTATTATTATCCTTATTCTATTATTACTATCCCTATTACTCTTGTCTTTATCGTTATAACTATTATTATTATGCTTATTTCTATTATTATTAGCACTATATCTATTATTATTTCCCTTATTACTATTATTATTATCGCTATAACTGTGATTATTATCCTTATTACTGTTATTATTATCGCTATAACTGTTATAATTATCGTTATTCCTATTATTATTATTGCTGTAACTGTTATTATTATCGTTATTACTATTATTATTAGCACTATAACTATTATTATTATCCTTATTACTATTATTATTATCGCTATGACTGTTATTGTTATCCTTATTCTATTATTACTATCCCTATTACTCTTGTCTCTATCCTTATAACTATTATTATTATGCTTATTACTATTATTATTATCCTTACTACTATTATTATTATCGCTATGGCTGTTATTATTATCCTTATTCTATTATTTCTATCCCTATTACTCTTGTCTTTATCTTTATAACTATTATTATTATCCTTATTACTATTATTATTATCGCTCCGACTGCTATTATTATACTTACTCTATTTTTACTATCCCTATTACTCTTGCCCTCAACCTTATAACTATTATTATTTCCCGTATTACTATTACTATTATCACTATAACTATTATTATTTCCCTTATTACTATTATTATTATCGCTATAACTGTGATTATTATCATTATTACTATTATTATTATCGCTATACCTGTTATTATTATCCTTATTACTATTATTATTATCACTATAACTGTTATTATTATCCTTATTACTAGTATTATTAGCACTATAACTATTATTATTATCCTTATTACTATTATTATTATCGCTATGATTGTTATTATTATCCTTATTCTATTATTTCTATCCCTATTACTCTTGTCTTTATCCTTATAACTATTATTATTATCCTTATTACTATTATTATTATCGCTCCGACTGCTATTATTATACTTACTCTATTTTTACTATCCCTATTACTCTTGTCCTCAACCTTATAACTATTATTATTTCCCGTATTACTATTACCATTATCACTATAACTATTATTATTTCACTTATTACTATTATTATTATCGCTATAACTGTGATTATTATCATTAGTACTATTATTATTATCGCTATACCTGTTATTATTATCTTTATTACTATTATTATTATCGCTATAAGTGTTATTATTATCCTTATTATTAGTATTATTAGCACTATAACTATTATTATTATCCTTATTACTATTATTATTATCGCCATGATTGTTATTATTATCCTTATTACTATTATTATTATCGCTATAAGTGTTATTATTATCCTTATTACTAGTATTATTAGCACTATAACTATTATTATTATCCTTATTACTATTATTATTATCGCCACGATTGTTATTATTATCCTTATTCTATTACTTCTATCCCTATTACTCTTGTCTTTATCGTTATAACTATTATTATTATGCTTATTACTATTATTATTAGCACTATATCTATTATTATTATCCTTATTACTATTATTATTATCGCTATGACTGCTTTTATTATACTTATTCTATTATTTCTATCCCTATTACTCTTGTCCTCATCCTTATAACTATTATTATTTCCCGTATTACTGTTACTATTATCACTATAACTATTATTATTTCCCTTACTACTATTATTATTATCGCTATAACTATTATTATTATCCTTACTACTATTATTATTATCGCTATGGCTGTTATTATTATCCTTATTACTATTATTATTATCGCTATAAGTGTTATTATTATCCTTATTACTAGTATTATTAGCACTATAACTATTATTATTATCCTTACTACTATTATTATTATCGCTATGGCTGTTATTATTATCCTTATTCTATTATTACTATCCCTATTACTCTTCACTTTATCCTTACAACTATTATTAATATCGCTATAACTAATATTATTATCCTTATTACTATTATTACTAGCACTATAACTATTATTATTATCCTTACTACTATTATTATCATCGCTATGACTGTTATTATTATCCTTATTCTATTATTACTATCCCTATTACTCTTCACTTTATCCTTATAACTATTATTAATATCGCTATAACTATTATTATTATCCTTATTACCATTATTATTATCGCTATGACTGTTATTATTATACATATTGTATTATTACTATCCCTATTACTCTTGTTTTTATCCTGATAATTATTATTATTTCCCCTATTACTATTATTATTATAGCTATAACTGTTACTATTATCCTTATTACTATTATTATTATCGCTATAACTCTTGTTTTTGTCCTTATATCTATTATTATGATCGTTAATACTATTAGTATTATCGTTATAACTGTTATTATTATCCTTACTACTATTATTATTATCGCCATGTCTGTTATTATTATCCTTATTCTATTATTACTATCCCTATTACTCTTCACTTTATCCTTATAACTATATTTATTATCGCTATAACTATTATTATTATCCTTATTACTATTATTACTAGCACTATAACTATTATTATTATCCTTATTACTATTATTATTATCGCTATATCTATTATTATTATCCTTACTACTATTATTATTATCGCTATGACTGTTATTATTATCCTTATTCTATTATTACTATACCTATTACTCTTCACTTTATCCTTATAACTATTATTATTATCGTTATAACTATTATTATTATCCTTATTACTATTATTATTATCGCTATAGCTCTTGTTTTTGTCCTTATATCTATTATTATGATCGTTAATACTATTAGTATTATCGCTATAACTGTTATTATTATCCTTATTACTATTATTATTATCGCCATGTCTGTTATTATTATCCTTATTCTATTATTACTATCCCTATTACTCTTCACTTTATCCTTATAACTATTTATTATCGCTATAACTATTATTATTATCCTTATTACTATTATTACTAGCACTATAACTATTATTATTATCCTTATTACTATTATTATTATCGCTATATCTATTATTATTATCCTTACTACTATTATTATTATCGCTATGACTGTGATTATTATCATTAGTACTATTATTATTATCGCTATACCTGTTATTATTATCTTTATTACTATTATTATTATCGCTATAAGTGTTATTATTATCCTTATTATTAGTATTATTAGCACTATAACTATTATTATTATCCTTATTACTATTATTATTATCGCCATGATTGTTATTATTATCCTTATTACTATTATTATTATCGCTATAAGTGTTATTATTATCCTTATTACTAGTATTATTAGCACTATAACTATTATTATTATCCTTATTACTATTATTATTATCGCCACGATTGTTATTATTATCCTTATTCTATTACTTCTATCCCTATTACTCTTGTCTTTATCGTTATAACTATTATTATTATGCTTATTACTATTATTATTAGCACTATATCTATTATTATTATCCTTATTACTATTATTATTATCGCTATGACTGCTTTTATTATACTTATTCTATTATTTCTATCCCTATTACTCTTGTCCTCATCCTTATAACTATTATTATTTCCCGTATTACTGTTACTATTATCACTATAACTATTATTATTTCCCTTACTACTATTATTATTATCGCTATAACTATTATTATTATCCTTACTACTATTATTATTATCGCTATGGCTGTTATTATTATCCTTATTACTATTATTATTATCGCTATAAGTGTTATTATTATCCTTATTACTAGTATTATTAGCACTATAACTATTATTATTATCCTTACTACTATTATTATTATCGCTATGGCTGTTATTATTATCCTTATTCTATTATTACTATCCCTATTACTCTTCACTTTATCCTTACAACTATTATTAATATCGCTATAACTAATATTATTATCCTTATTACTATTATTACTAGCACTATAACTATTATTATTATCCTTACTACTATTATTATCATCGCTATGACTGTTATTATTATCCTTATTCTATTATTACTATCCCTATTACTCTTGTCTTTATCGTTATAACTATTATTATTATGCTTATTTCTATTATTATTAGCACTATATCTATTATTATTTCCCTTATTACTATTATTATTATCGCTATAACTGTGATTATTATCCTTATTACTGTTATTATTATCGCTATAACTGTTATAATTATCGTTATTCCTATTATTATTATTGCTGTAACTGTTATTATTATCGTTATTACTATTATTATTAGCACTATAACTATTATTATTATCCTTATTACTATTATTATTATCGCTATGACTGTTATTGTTATCCTTATTCTATTATTACTATCCCTATTACTCTTGTCTCTATCCTTATAACTATTATTATTATGCTTATTACTATTATTATTATCCTTACTACTATTATTATTATCGCTATGGCTGTTATTATTATCCTTATTCTATTATTTCTATCCCTATTACTCTTGTCTTTATCTTTATAACTATTATTATTATCCTTATTACTATTATTATTATCGCTCCGACTGCTATTATTATACTTACTCTATTTTTACTATCCCTATTACTCTTGCCCTCAACCTTATAACTATTATTATTTCCCGTATTACTATTACTATTATCACTATAACTATTATTATTTCCCTTATTACTATTATTATTATCGCTATAACTGTGATTATTATCATTATTACTATTATTATTATCGCTATACCTGTTATTATTATCCTTATTACTATTATTATTATCACTATAACTGTTATTATTATCCTTATTACTAGTATTATTAGCACTATAACTATTATTATTATCCTTATTACTATTATTATTATCGCTATGATTGTTATTATTATCCTTATTCTATTATTTCTATCCCTATTACTCTTGTCTTTATCCTTATAACTATTATTATTATCCTTATTACTATTATTATTATCGCTCCGACTGCTATTATTATACTTACTCTATTTTTACTATCCCTATTACTCTTGTCCTCAACCTTATAACTATTATTATTTCCCGTATTACTATTACCATTATCACTATAACTATTATTATTTCACTTATTACTATTATTATTATCGCTATAACTGTGATTATTATCATTAGTACTATTATTATTATCGCTATACCTGTTATTATTATCTTTATTACTATTATTATTATCGCTATAAGTGTTATTATTATCCTTATTATTAGTATTATTAGCACTATAACTATTATTATTATCCTTATTACTATTATTATTATCGCCATGATTGTTATTATTATCCTTATTACTATTATTATTATCGCTATAAGTGTTATTATTATCCTTATTACTAGTATTATTAGCACTATAACTATTATTATTATCCTTATTACTATTATTATTATCGCCACGATTGTTATTATTATCCTTATTCTATTACTTCTATCCCTATTACTCTTGTCTTTATCGTTATAACTATTATTATTATGCTTATTACTATTATTATTAGCACTATATCTATTATTATTATCCTTATTACTATTATTATTATCGCTATGACTGCTTTTATTATACTTATTCTATTATTTCTATCCCTATTACTCTTGTCCTCATCCTTATAACTATTATTATTTCCCGTATTACTGTTACTATTATCACTATAACTATTATTATTTCCCTTACTACTATTATTATTATCGCTATAACTATTATTATTATCCTTACTACTATTATTATTATCGCTATGGCTGTTATTATTATCCTTATTACTATTATTATTATCGCTATAAGTGTTATTATTATCCTTATTACTAGTATTATTAGCACTATAACTATTATTATTATCCTTACTACTATTATTATTATCGCTATGGCTGTTATTATTATCCTTATTCTATTATTACTATCCCTATTACTCTTCACTTTATCCTTACAACTATTATTAATATCGCTATAACTAATATTATTATCCTTATTACTATTATTACTAGCACTATAACTATTATTATTATCCTTACTACTATTATTATCATCGCTATGACTGTTATTATTATCCTTATTCTATTATTACTATCCCTATTACTCTTCACTTTATCCTTATAACTATTATTAATATCGCTATAACTATTATTATTATCCTTATTACCATTATTATTATCGCTATGACTGTTATTATTATACATATTGTATTATTACTATCCCTATTACTCTTGTTTTTATCCTGATAATTATTATTATTTCCCCTATTACTATTATTATTATAGCTATAACTGTTACTATTATCCTTATTACTATTATTATTATCGCTATAACTCTTGTTTTTGTCCTTATATCTATTATTATGATCGTTAATACTATTAGTATTATCGTTATAACTGTTATTATTATCCTTACTACTATTATTATTATCGCCATGTCTGTTATTATTATCCTTATTCTATTATTACTATCCCTATTACTCTTCACTTTATCCTTATAACTATATTTATTATCGCTATAACTATTATTATTATCCTTATTACTATTATTACTAGCACTATAACTATTATTATTATCCTTATTACTATTATTATTATCGCTATATCTATTATTATTATCCTTACTACTATTATTATTATCGCTATGACTGTTATTATTATCCTTATTCTATTATTACTATACCTATTACTCTTCACTTTATCCTTATAACTATTATTATTATCGTTATAACTATTATTATTATCCTTATTACTATTATTATTATCGCTATAGCTCTTGTTTTTGTCCTTATATCTATTATTATGATCGTTAATACTATTAGTATTATCGCTATAACTGTTATTATTATCCTTATTACTATTATTATTATCGCCATGTCTGTTATTATTATCCTTATTCTATTATTACTATCCCTATTACTCTTCACTTTATCCTTATAACTATTTATTATCGCTATAACTATTATTATTATCCTTATTACTATTATTACTAGCACTATAACTATTATTATTATCCTTATTACTATTATTATTATCGCTATATCTATTATTATTATCCTTACTACTATTATTATTATCGCTATGACTGTGATTATTATCCTTATTACTGTTATTATTATCGCTATAACTGTTATAATTATCGTTATTCCTATTATTATTATTGCTGTAACTATTATTATTATCCTTATTACTATTATTATTATCACTATAACTGTTATTATTATCCTTATTACTAGTATTATTATCGCTATGACTGTTATTATTATACTTATTGTATTATTACTATCCCTATTACTCTTGTTTTTATCCTGATAATTATTATTATTATCGTTATAACTGTTATTATTATCCTTATTACTAGTATTATTAGTACTATAACTATTATGTTTATCCTTATTACCATTATTATTCACACTGTAACTATTATTATTATCCTTATTACTATTATTATTATCGCTATGATTGTTATTATTATCCTTATTCTATTATTTCTATCCCTATTACTCTTGTCTTTATCCTTATAACTATTATTATTATCCTTATTACTATTATTATTATCGCTCCGACTGCTATTATTATACTTACTCTATTTTTACTATCCCTATTACTCTTGTCCTCAACCTTATAACTATTATTATTTCCCGTATTACTATTACTATTATCACTATAACTATTATTATTTCCCTTATTACTATTATTATTATCGCTATAACTGTGATTATTATCATTATTACTATTATTATTATCGCTATACCTGTTATTATTATCTTTATTACTATTATTATTATCGCCATGATTGTTATTATTATCCTTATTCTATTACTTCTATCCCTATTACTCTTGTCTTTATCGTTATAACTATTATTATTATGCTTATTACTATTATTATTAGCACTATATCTATTATTATTATCCTTATTACTATTATTATTATCGCTATGACTGCTTTTATTATACTTATTCTATTATTACTATCCCTATTACTCTTGTCCTCATCCTTATAACTATTATTATTTCCCGTATTACTGTTACTATTATCACTATAACTATTATTATTTCCCTTACTACTATTATTATTATCGCTATAACTATTATTATTATCCTTACTACTATTATTATTATCGCTATGACTGTTATTATTATCCTTATTCTATTATTACTATCCCTATTACTCTTCACTTTATCCTTACAACTATTATTAATATCGCTATAACTAATATTATTATCCTTATTACTATTATTACTAGCACTATAACTATTATTATTATCCTTATTACTATTATTATTATCGCTATGACTGTTATTATTATCCTTATTACTATTATTACTAGCACTATAACTATTATTATTATCCTTATTACTATTATTATTATCGCTATGACTGTTATTATTATACTTATTGTATTATTACTATCCCTATTACTCTTGTTTTTATCCTGATAATTATTATTATTTCCCTTATTACTATTATTATTATCGCTATACCTGTTATTATTATCCTTATTACTATTATTATTATCGCTATGACTGCTATTATTATACTTATTCTATTATTACTATCCCTATTACTCTTGTCCTCAACCTTATAACTATTATTATTTCCCTTATTACTATTATTATTATCGCTATAACTGATATTATTATCCTTATTACTGTTATTATTATCGCTATAACTGTTATAATTATCGTTATTCCTATTATTATTATTGCTGTAACTGTTATTATTATCGT
This sequence comes from Megachile ligniseca, assembly GCA_945859555.1. NCBI lineage: Eukaryota > Metazoa > Arthropoda > Insecta > Hymenoptera > Megachilidae > Megachile > Megachile ligniseca. The sequence continues at coordinate 24,933 of CAMAOC010000045.1, forward strand.
TATTACTATTATTATTAGCACTATAACTATTATTATTATCCTTATTACTATTATTATTATCGCTATGACTGTTATTGTTATCCTTATTCTATTATTACTATCCCTATTACTCTTGTCTCTATCCTTATAACTATTATTATTATGCTTATTACTATTATTATTATCCTTACTACTATTATTATTATCGCTGTGACTGTTATTATGATCCTTATTCTATTATTTCTATCCCTATTACTCTTGTCTTTATCCTTATAACTATTATTATTATCCTTATTACTATTATTATTATCGCTCCGACTGCTATTATTATACTTACTCTATTTTTACTATCCCTATTACTCTTGCCCTCAACCTTATAACTATTATTATTTCCCGTATTACTATTACTACTATCAGTATAACTATTATTATTTCCCTTATTACTATTATTATTATCGCTATAACTGTGATTATTATCATTATTACTATTATTATTATCGTTATAACTGTTATTATTATCCTTATTACTAGTATTATTAGCACTATAACTATTATTATTATCCTTATTACTATTATTATTATCGCTATGATTGTTATTATTATCCTTATTCTATTATTTCTATCCCTATTACTCTTGTCTTTATCCTGATAATTATTATTATTATCGTTATAACTGTTACTATTATCCTTATTACTAGTATTATTAGTACTATAACTATTATGTTTATCCTTATTACCATTATTATTCACACTGTAACTATTATTATTATCCTTATTACTATTATTATTATCGCTATGATTGTTATTATTATCCTTATTCTATTATTTCTATCCCTATTACTCTTGTCTTTATCCTTATAACTATTATTATTATCCTTATTACTATTATTATTATCGCTCCGACTGCTATTATTATACTTACTCTATTTTTACTATCCCTATTACTCTTGTCCTCAACCTTATAACTATTATTATTTCCCGTATTACTATTACTATTATCACTATAACTATTATTATTTCCCTTATTACTATTATTATTATCGCTATAACTGTGATTATTATCATTATTACTATTATTATTATCGCTATACCTGTTATTATTATCTTTATTACTATTATTATTATCGCTATAAGTGTTATTATTATCCTTATTACTAGTATTATTAGCACTATAACTATTATTATTATCCTTATTACTATTATTATTATCGCCATGATTGTTATTATTATCCTTATTCTATTACTTCTATGCCTATTACTCTTGTCTTTATCGTTATAACTATTATTATTATGCTTATTACTATTATTATTAGCACTATATCTATTATTATTATCCTTATTACTATTATTATTATCGCCATGACTGCTTTTATTATACTTATTCTATTATTACTATCCCTATTACTCTTGTCCTCATCCTTATAACTATTATTATTTCCCGTATTACTGTTACTATTATCACTATAACTATTATTATTTCCCTTACTACTATTATTATTATCGCTATAACTATTATTATTATCCTTACTACTATTATTATTATCGCTATGACTGTTATTATTATCCTTATTCTATTATTACTATCCCTATTACTCTTCACTTTATCCTTACAACTATTATTAATATCGCTATAACTAATATTATTATCCTTATTACTATTATTACTAGCACTATAACTATTATTATTATCCTTATTACTATTATTATTATCGCTATGACTGTTATTATTATACTTATTGTATTATTACTATCCCTATTACTCTTGTTTTTATCCTGATAATTATTATTATTTCCCTTATTACTATTATTATTATCGCTATACCTGTTATTATTATCCTTATTACTATTATTATTATCGCTATGACTGCTATTATTATACTTATTCTATTATTACTATCCCTATTACTCTTGTCCTCAACCTTATAACTATTATTATTTCCCTTATTACTATTATTATTATCGCTATAACTGTGATTATTATCCTTATTACTGTTATTATTATCGCTATAACTGTTATAATTATCGTTATTCCTATTATTATTATTGCTGTAACTGTTATTATTATCGTTATTACTATTATTATTAGCACTATAACTATTATTATTATCGCTATGACTGTTATTGTTATCCTTATTCTATTATTACTATCCCTATTACTCTTGTCTCTATCCTTATAACTGTTATTATTATGCTTATTACTATTATTATTATCCTTACTTCTATTATTATTATCGCTATGACTGTTATTATTATCCTTATTCTATTATTTCTATCCCTATTACTCTTGTCTTTATCCTTATAACTATTATTATTATCCTTATTTCTATTATTATTATCGCTATAACTATTATTATTATCCTTACTACTATTATTATTATCGCTATGACTGTTTTTATTATCCTTATTCTATTATTACTATCCCTATTACTCTTCACTTTATCCTTATAACTATTATTAATATCGCTATAACTATTATTATTATCCTTATTACTATTATTACTAGCACTATAACTGTTATTATTATCCTTATTACTAGTATTATTAGCACTATAACTATTATTATTATCCTTATTACCATTATTATTATCGCTATGACTGTTATTATTATACTTATTGTATTATTACTATCCCTATTACTCTTGTTTTTATCCTGATAATTATTATTATTTCCCTTATTACTATTATTATTATCGTTATAACTGTTATTATTATCCTTATTACTAGTATTATTAGTACTATAACTATTATGTTTATCCTTATTACCATTATTATTCACACTGTAACTATTATTATTATCCTTATTACTATTATTATTATCGCTATAACTATTATTGTTATCCTTACTACTATTATTATTATCGCTATAACTATTATTATTATCCTTATTTCTATTATTATTATCGCTACGACTGTTATTATTATCCTTATTCTATTATTTCTATCCCTATTACTCTTGTCTTTATCCTTATAACTATTATTATTATCGCTCCGACTGCTATTATTATACTTACTCTATTTTTACTATCCCTATTACTCTTGTCCTCAACCTTATAACTATTATTATTTCCCGTATTACTATTACTATTATCACTATAACTATTATTATTTCCCTTATTACTATTATTATTATCGCTGTAACTGTGATTATTATCATTATTACTATTATTATTATCGCTATACCTGTTATTATTATCTTTATTACTATTATTATTATCGCTATAAGTGTTATTATTATCCTTATTACTAGTATTATTAGCACTATAACTATTATTATTATCCTTATTACTATTATTATTATCGCCACGATTGTTATTATTATCCTTATTCTATTACTTCTATCCCTATTACTCTTGTCTTTATCGTTATAACTATTATTATTATGCTTATTACTATTATTATTAGCACTATATCTATTATTATTATCCTTATTACTATTATTATTATCGCTATGACTGCTTTTATTATACTTATTCTATTATTTCTATCCCTATTACTCTTGTCCTCATCCTTATAACTATTATTATTTCCCGTATTACTGTTACTATTATCACTATAACTATTATTATTTCCCTTACTACTATTATTATTATCGCTATAACTATTATTATTATCCTTACTACTATTATTATTATCGCTATGGCTGTTATTATTATCCTTATTCTATTATTACTATCCCTATTACTCTTGTCTTTATCGTTATAACTATTATTATTATGCTTATTTCTATTATTATTAGCACTATATCTATTATTATTTCCCTTATTACTATTATTATTATCGCTATAACTGTGATTATTATCCTTATTACTGTTATTATTATCGCTATAACTGTTATAATTATCGTTATTCCTATTATTATTATTGCTGTAACTGTTATTATTATCGTTATTACTATTATTATTAGCACTATAACTATTATTATTATCCTTATTACTATTATTATTATCGCTATGACTGTTATTGTTATCCTTATTCTATTATTACTATCCCTATTACTCTTGTCTCTATCCTTATAACTATTATTATTATGCTTATTACTATTATTATTATCCTTACTACTATTATTATTATCGCTATGGCTGTTATTATTATCCTTATTCTATTATTTCTATCCCTATTACTCTTGTCTTTATCTTTATAACTATTATTATTATCCTTATTACTATTATTATTATCGCTCCGACTGCTATTATTATACTTACTCTATTTTTACTATCCCTATTACTCTTGCCCTCAACCTTATAACTATTATTATTTCCCGTATTACTATTACTATTATCACTATAACTATTATTATTTCCCTTATTACTATTATTATTATCGCTATAACTGTGATTATTATCATTATTACTATTATTATTATCGCTATACCTGTTATTATTATCCTTATTACTATTATTATTATCACTATAACTGTTATTATTATCCTTATTACTAGTATTATTAGCACTATAACTATTATTATTATCCTTATTACTATTATTATTATCGCTATGATTGTTATTATTATCCTTATTCTATTATTTCTATCCCTATTACTCTTGTCTTTATCCTTATAACTATTATTATTATCCTTATTACTATTATTATTATCGCTCCGACTGCTATTATTATACTTACTCTATTTTTACTATCCCTATTACTCTTGTCCTCAACCTTATAACTATTATTATTTCCCGTATTACTATTACCATTATCACTATAACTATTATTATTTCACTTATTACTATTATTATTATCGCTATAACTGTGATTATTATCATTAGTACTATTATTATTATCGCTATACCTGTTATTATTATCTTTATTACTATTATTATTATCGCTATAAGTGTTATTATTATCCTTATTATTAGTATTATTAGCACTATAACTATTATTATTATCCTTATTACTATTATTATTATCGCCATGATTGTTATTATTATCCTTATTACTATTATTATTATCGCTATAAGTGTTATTATTATCCTTATTACTAGTATTATTAGCACTATAACTATTATTATTATCCTTATTACTATTATTATTATCGCCACGATTGTTATTATTATCCTTATTCTATTACTTCTATCCCTATTACTCTTGTCTTTATCGTTATAACTATTATTATTATGCTTATTACTATTATTATTAGCACTATATCTATTATTATTATCCTTATTACTATTATTATTATCGCTATGACTGCTTTTATTATACTTATTCTATTATTTCTATCCCTATTACTCTTGTCCTCATCCTTATAACTATTATTATTTCCCGTATTACTGTTACTATTATCACTATAACTATTATTATTTCCCTTACTACTATTATTATTATCGCTATAACTATTATTATTATCCTTACTACTATTATTATTATCGCTATGGCTGTTATTATTATCCTTATTACTATTATTATTATCGCTATAAGTGTTATTATTATCCTTATTACTAGTATTATTAGCACTATAACTATTATTATTATCCTTACTACTATTATTATTATCGCCATGATTGTTATTATTATCCTTACTACTATTATTATTATCGCTATAACTATTATTATTATCGCTATAACTATTATTATTATCCTTATTACTATTATTACTAGCACTATAACTATTATTATTATCCTTATTACTATTATTATTATCGCTATGACTGTTATTATTATCCTTATTCTATTATTACTATCCCTATTACTCTTGTCTTTATCCTTATAACTATTAATATTATCCTTATTACTATTATTATTATCGCTATAACTATTATTATTATCCTTACTACTATTATTATTATCGCTATGACTGTTTTTATTATCCTTATTCTATTATTACTATCCCTATTACTCTTCACTTTATCCTTATAACTATTATTAATATCGCTATAACTATTATTATTATCCTTATTACTATTATTACTAGCACTATAACTATTAATATTATCCTTATTACTATTATTATTATCGCTATGACTGTTATTATTATACTTATTATATTATTACTATCCCTATTACTCTTGTTTTTATCCTGATAATTATTATTATTTCCCTTATTACTATTATTATTATCGCTATACCTGTTATTATTATCCTTATTACTATTATTATTATCGCTATGACTGCTATTATTATACTTATTCTATTATTACTATCCCTATTACTCTTGTCCTCAACCTTATAACTATTATTATTTCCCTTATTACTATTATTATTATCGCTATAACTGTGATTATTATCCTTATTACTGTTATTATTATCGCTATAACTGTTATAATTATCGTTATTCCTATTATTATTATTGCTGTAACTGTTATTATTATCGTTATTACTATTATTATTAGCACTATAACTATTATTATTATCCTTATTACTATTATTATTATCGCTATGACTGTTATTGTTATCCTTATTCTATTATTACTATCCCTATTACTCTTGTCTCTATCCTTATAACTATTATTATTATGCTTATTACTATTATTATTATCCTTACTACTATTATTATTATCGCTATGACTGTTATTATTATCCTTATTCTATTATTTCTATCCCTATTACTCTTGTCTTTATCCTTATAACTATTATTATTATCGCTCCGACTGCTATTATTATACTTACTCTATTTTTACTATCCCTATTACTCTTGCCCTCAACCTTATAACTATTATTATTTCCCGTATTACTATTACTACTATCACTATAACTATTATTATTTCCCTTATTACTATTATTATTATCGCTATAACTGTGATTATTATCATTATTACTATTATTATTATCGCTATACCTGTTATTATTATCCTTATTACTATTATTATTATCACTATAACTGTTATTATTATCCTTATTACTAGTATTATTAGCACTATAACTATTATTATTATCCTTATTACTATTATTATTATCGCTATGATTGTTATTATTATCCTTATTCTATTATTTCTATCCCTATTACTCTTGTCTTTATCCTTATAACTATTATTATTATCCTTATTACTATTATTATTATCGCTCCGACTGCTATTATTATACTTACTCTATTTTTACTATCCCTATTACTCTTGTCCTCAACCTTATAACTATTATTATTTCCCGTATTACTATTACTATTATCGCTATAACTGTGATTATTATCCTTATTACTGTTATTATTATCGCTATAACTATTATTATTATCCTTATTACTATTATTACTAGCACTATAACTATTATTATTATCCTTATTACTATTATTATTATCGCTATGACTGTTATTATTATCCTTATTCTATTATTACTATCCCTATTACTCTTGTCTTTATCCTTATAACTATTAATATTATCCTTATTACTATTATTATTATCGCTATAACTATTATTATTATCCTTACTACTATTATTATTATCGCTATGACTGTTTTTATTATCCTTATTCTATTATTACTATCCCTATTACTCTTCACTTTATCCTTATAACTATTATTAATATCGCTATAACTATTATTATTATCCTTATTACTATTATTACTAGCACTATAACTATTAATATTATCCTTATTACTATTATTATTATCGCTATGACTGTTATTATTATACTTATTATATTATTACTATCCCTATTACTCTTGTTTTTATCCTGATAATTATTATTATTTCCCTTATTACTATTATTATTATCGCTATACCTGTTATTATTATCCTTATTACTATTATTATTATCGCTATGACTGCTATTATTATACTTATTCTATTATTACTATCCCTATTACTCTTGTCCTCAACCTTATAACTATTATTATTTCCCTTATTACTATTATTATTATCGCTATAACTGTGATTATTATCCTTATTACTGTTATTATTATCGCTATAACTGTTATAATTATCGTTATTCCTATTATTATTATTGCTGTAACTGTTATTATTATCGTTATTACTATTATTATTAGCACTATAACTATTATTATTATCCTTATTACTATTATTATTATCGCTATGACTGTTATTGTTATCCTTATTCTATTATTACTATCCCTATTACTCTTGTCTCTATCCTTATAACTATTATTATTATGCTTATTACTATTATTATTATCCTTACTACTATTATTATTATCGCTATGACTGTTATTATTATCCTTATTCTATTATTTCTATCCCTATTACTCTTGTCTTTATCCTTATAACTATTATTATTATCGCTCCGACTGCTATTATTATACTTACTCTATTTTTACTATCCCTATTACTCTTGCCCTCAACTTTATAACTATTATTATTTCCCGTATTACTATTACTACTATCACTATAACTATTATTATTTCCCTTATTACTATTATTATTATCGCTATAACTGTGATTATTATCATTATTACTATTATTATTATCGCTATACCTGTTATTATTATCCTTATTACTATTATTATTATCACTATAACTGTTATTATTATCCTTATCACTAGTATTATTAGCACTATAACTATTATTATTATCCTTATTACTATTATTATTATCGCTATGATTGTTATTATTATCCTTATTCTATTATTTCTATCCCTATTACTCTTGTCTTTATCCTTATAACTATTATTATTATCCTTATTACTATTATTATTATCGCTCCGACTGCTATTATTATACTTACTCTATTTTTACTATCCCTATTACTCTTGTCCTCAACCTTATAACTATTATTATTTCCCGTATTACTATTACTATTATCATTATAACTATTATTATTTCCCTTATTACTATTATTATTATCGCTATAACTGTGATTATTATCATTATTACTATTATTATTATCGCTATACCTGTTATTATTATCCTTATTACTATTATTATTATCGCTATAACTGTTATTATTATCCTTATTACTAGTATTATTAGCACTATAACTATTATTATTATCCTTATTACTATTATTATTATCGCTATGACTGTTATTATTATACTTATTGTATTATTACTATCCCTATTACTCTTGTTTTTATCCTGATAATTATTATTATTTCCCTTATTACTATTATTATTATCGTTATAACTGTTATTATTATCCTTATTACTAGTATTATTAGTACTATAACTATTATGTTTATCCTTATTACCATTATTATTCACACTGTAACTATTATTATTATCCTTATTACTATTATTATTATCGCTATAACTATTATTATTATCCTTATTACTATTATTATTATCGCTATGACTGTTATTGTTATCCTTATTCTATTATTACTATCCCTATTACTCTTGTCTCTATCCTTATAACTATTATTATTATGCTTATTACTATTATTATTATCCTTACTACTATTATTATTATCGCTATGACTGTTATTATTATCCTTATTCTATTATTTCTATCCCTATTACTCTTGTCTTTATCCTTATAACTATTATTATTATCGCTCCGACTGCTATTATTATACTTACTCTATTTTTACTATCCCTATTACTCTTGCCCTCAACCTTATAACTATTATTATTTCCCGTATTACTATTACTACTATCACTATAACTATTATTATTTCCCTTATTACTATTATTATTATCGCTATAACTGTGATTATTATCATTATTACTATTATTATTATCGCTATACCTGTTATTATTATCCTTATTACTATTATTATTATCACTATAACTGTTATTATTATCCTTATTACTAGTATTATTAGCACTATAACTATTATTATTATCCTTATTACTATTATTACTATCGCTATGATTGTTATTATTATCCTTATTCTATTATTTCTATCCCTATTACTCTTGTCTTTATCCTTATAACTATTATTATTATCCTTATTACTATTATTATTATCGCTCCGACTGCTATTATTATACTTACTCTATTTTTACTATCCCTATTACTCTTGTCCTCAACCTTATAACTATTATTATTTCCCGTATTACTATTACTATTATCATTATAACTATTATTATTTCCCTTATTACTATTATTATTATCGCTATAACTGTGATTATTATCATTATTACTATTATTATTATCGCTATACCTGTTATTATTATCCTTATTACTATTATTATTATCGCTATAACTGTTATTATTATCCTTATTACTAGTATTATTAGCACTATAACTATTATTATTATCCTTATTACTATTATTATTATCGCTATGACTGTTATTATTATACTTATTGTATTATTACTATCCCTATTACTCTTGTTTTTATCCTGATAATTATTATTATTTCCCTTATTACTATTATTATTATCGTTATAACTGTTATTATTATCCTTATTACTAGTATTATTAGTACTATAACTATTATGTTTATCCTTATTACCATTATTATTCACACTGTAACTATTATTATTATCCTTATTACTATTATTATTATCGCTATAACTATTATTATTATCCTTACTACTATTATTATTATCGCTATAACTATTATTATTATCGCTATAACTATTATTATTATCCTTATTACTATTATTATTATCGCCATGATTGTCATTATTATCCTTATTCTATTACTTCTATCCCTATTACTCTTGTCTTTATCGTTATAACTATTATTATTATGCTTATTACTATTATTATTAGCACTATATCTATTATTATTATCCTTATTACTATTATTATTATCGCTATGACTGCTTTTATTATACTTATTCTATTATTACTATCCCTATTACTCTTGTCCTCATCCTTATAACTATTATTATTTCCCGTATTACTGTTACTATTATCACTATAACTATTATTATTTCCCGTATTACTGTTACTATTATCACTATAACTATTATTATTTCCCTTACTACTATTATTATTATCGCTATAACTATTATTATTATCCTTACTACTATTATTATTATCGCTATGGCTGTTATTATTATCCTTATTCTATTATTACTATCCCTATTACTCTTGTCTTTATCGTTATAACTATTATTATTATGCTTATTTCTATTATTATTAGCACTATATCTATTATTATTTCCCTTATTACTATTATTATTATCGCTATAACTGTGATTATTATCCTTATTACTGTTATTATTATCGCTATAACTGTTATAATTATCGTTATTCCTATTATTATTATTGCTGTAACTGTTATTATTATCGTTATTACTATTATTATTAGCACTATAACTATTATTATTATCCTTATTACTATTATTATTATCGCTATGACTGTTATTGTTATCCTTATTCTATTATTACTATCCCTATTACTCTTGTCTCTATCCTTATAACTATTATTATTATGCTTATTACTATTATTATTATCCTTACTACTATTATTATTATCGCTATGACTGTTATTATTATCCTTATTCTATTATTTCTATCCCTATTACTCTTGTCTTTATCCTTATAACTATTATTATTATCCTTATTACTATTATTATTATCGCTCCGACTGCTATTATTATACTTACTCTATTTTTACTATCCCTATTACTCTTGCCCTCAACCTTATAACTATTATTATTTCCCGTATTACTATTACTATTATCACTATAACTATTATTATTTCCCTTATTACTATTATTATTATCGCTATAACTGTGATTATTATCATTATTACTATTATTATTATCGCTATACCTGTTATTATTATCCTTATTACTATTATTATTATCACTATAACTGTTATTATTATCCTTATTACTAGTATTATTAGCACTATAACTATTATTATTATCCTTATTACTATTATTATTATCGCTATGATTGTTATTATTATCCTTATTCTATTATTTCTATCCCTATTACTCTTGTCTTTATCCTTATAACTATTATTATTATCCTTATTACTATTATTATTATCGCTCCGACTGCTATTATTATACTTACTCTATTTTTACTATCCCTATTACTCTTGTCCTCAACCTTATAACTATTATTATTTCCCGTATTACTATTACTATTATCACTATAACTATTATTATTTCACTTATTACTATTATTATTATCGCTATAACTGTGATTATTATCATTATTACTATTATTATTATCGCTATACCTGTTATTATTATCCTTATTACTATTATTATTATCACTATAACTGTTATTATTATCCTTATTACTAGTATTATTAGCACTATAACTATTATTATTATCCTTATTACTATTATTATTATCGCTATGATTGTTATTATTATCCTTATTCTATTATTTCTATCCCTATTACTCTTGTCTTTATCCTTATAACTATTATTATTATCCTTATTACTATTATTATTATCGCTCCGACTGCTATTATTATACTTACTCTATTTTTACTATCCCTATTACTCTTGTCCTCAACCTTATAACTATTATTATTTCCCGTATTACTATTACTATTATCACTATAACTATTATTATTTCCCTTATTACTATTATTATTATCGCTATAACTGTGATTATTATCATTATTACTATTATTATTATCGCTATACCTGTTATTATTATCTTTATTACTATTATTATTATCGCTATGACTGCTTTTATTATACTTATTCTATTATTACTATCCCTATTACTCTTGTCCTCATCCTTATAACTATTATTATTTCCCGTATTACTGTTACTATTATCACTATAATTATTATTGTTTCCCTTACTACTATTATTATTATCGCTATAACTATTATTATTATCCTTACTACTATTATTATTATCGCTATGGCTGTTATTATTATCCTTATTCTATTATTACTATCCCTATTACTCTTCACTTTATCCTTACAACTATTATTAATATCGCTATAACTAATATTATTATCCTTATTACTATTATTACTAGCACTATAACTATTATTATTATCCTTACTACTATTATTATCATCGCTATGACTGTTATTATTATCCTTATTCTATTATTACTATCCCTATTACTCTTCACTTTATCCTTATAACTATTATTAATATCGCTATAACTATTATTATTATCCTTATTACCATTATTATTATCGCTATGACTGTTATTATTATACATATTGTATTATTACTATCCCTATTACTCTTGTTTTTATCCTGATAATTATTATTATTTCCCCTATTACTATTATTATTATAGCTATAACTGTTACTATTATCCTTATTACTATTATTATTATCGCTATAACTCTTGTTTTTGTCCTTATATCTATTATTATGATCGTTAATACTATTAGTATTATCGTTATAACTGTTATTATTATCCTTACTACTATTATTATTATCGCCATGTCTGTTATTATTATCCTTATTCTATTATTACTATCCCTATTACTCTTCACTTTATCCTTATAACTATATTTATTATCGCTATAACTATTATTATTATCCTTATTACTATTATTACTAGCACTATAACTATTATTATTATCCTTATTACTATTATTATTATCGCTATATCTATTATTATTATCCTTACTACTATTATTATTATCGCTATGACTGTTATTATTATCCTTATTCTATTATTACTATACCTATTACTCTTCACTTTATCCTTATAACTATTATTATTATCGTTATAACTATTATTATTATCCTTATTACTATTATTATTATCGCTATAGCTCTTGTTTTTGTCCTTATATCTATTATTATGATCGTTAATACTATTAGTATTATCGCTATAACTGTTATTATTATCCTTATTACTATTATTATTATCGCCATGTCTGTTATTATTATCCTTATTCTATTATTACTATCCCTATTACTCTTCACTTTATCCTTATAACTATTTATTATCGCTATAACTATTATTATTATCCTTATTACTATTATTACTAGCACTATAACTATTATTATTATCCTTATTACTATTATTATTATCGCTATATCTATTATTATTATCCTTACTACTATTATTATTATCGCTATGACTGTGATTATTATCCTTATTACTGTTATTATTATCGCTATAACTGTTATAATTATCGTTATTCCTATTATTATTATTGCTGTAACTATTATTATTATCCTTATTACTATTATTATTATCACTATAACTGTTATTATTATCCTTATTACTAGTATTATTATCGCTATGACTGTTATTATTATACTTATTGTATTATTACTATCCCTATTACTCTTGTTTTTATCCTGATAATTATTATTATTATCGTTATAACTGTTATTATTATCCTTATTACTAGTATTATTAGTACTATAACTATTATGTTTATCCTTATTACCATTATTATTCACACTGTAACTATTATTATTATCCTTATTACTATTATTATTATCGCTCCGACTGCTATTATTATACTTACTCTATTTTTACTATCCCTATTACTCTTGTCCTCAACCTTATAACTATTATTATTTCCCGTATTACTATTACTATTATCACTATAACTATTATTATTTCCCTTATTACTATTATTATTATCGCTATAACTGTGATTATTATCATTATTACTATTATTATTATCGCTATACCTGTTATTATTATCTTTATTACTATTATTATTATCGCCATGATTGTTATTATTATCCTTATTCTATTACTTCTATCCCTATTACTCTTGTCTTTATCGTTATAACTATTATTATTATGCTTATTACTATTATTATTAGCACTATATCTATTATTATTATCCTTATTACTATTATTATTATCGCTATGACTGCTTTTATTATACTTATTCTATTATTACTATCCCTATTACTCTTGTCCTCATCCTTATAACTATTATTATTTCCCGTATTACTGTTACTATTATCACTATAACTATTATTATTTCCCTTACTACTATTATTATTATCGCTATAACTATTATTATTATCCTTACTACTATTATTATTATCGCTATGACTGTTATTATTATCCTTATTCTATTATTACTATCCCTATTACTCTTCACTTTATCCTTACAACTATTATTAATATCGCTATAACTAATATTATTATCCTTATTACTATTATTACTAGCACTATAACTATTATTATTATCCTTATTACTATTATTATTATCGCTATGACTGTTATTATTATCCTTATTACTATTATTACTAGCACTATAACTATTATTATTATCCTTATTACTATTATTATTATCGCTATGACTGTTATTATTATACTTATTGTATTATTACTATCCCTATTACTCTTGTTTTTATCCTGATAATTATTATTATTTCCCTTATTACTATTATTATTATCGCTATACCTGTTATTATTATCCTTATTACTATTATTATTATCGCTATGACTGCTATTATTATACTTATTCTATTATTACTATCCCTATTACTCTTGTCCTCAACCTTATAACTATTATTATTTCCCTTATTACTATTATTATTATCGCTATAACTGATATTATTATCCTTATTACTGTTATTATTATCGCTATAACTGTTATAATTATCGTTATTCCTATTATTATTATTGCTGTAACTGTTATTATTATCGTTATTACTATTATTATTAGCACTATAACTATTATTATTATCCTTATTACTATTATTATTATCGCTATGACTGTTATTGTTATCCTTATTCTATTATTACTATCCCTATTACTCTTGTCTCTATCCTTATAACTATTATTATTATGCTTATTACTATTATTATTATCCTTACTACTATTATTATTATCGCTGTGACTGTTATTATGATCCTTATTCTATTATTTCTATCCCTATTACTCTTGTCTTTATCCTTATAACTATTATTATTATCCTTATTACTATTATTATTATCGCTCCGACTGCTATTATTATACTTACTCTATTTTTACTATCCCTATTACTCTTGCCCTCAACCTTATAACTATTATTATTTCCCGTATTACTATTACTACTATCAGTATAACTATTATTATTTCCCTTATTACTATTATTATTATCGCTATAACTGTGATTATTATCATTATTACTAGTATTATTAGCACTATAACTATTATTATTATCCTTATTACTATTATTATTATCGCCATGATTGTTATTATTATCCTTATTCTATTACTTCTATGCCTATTACTCTTGTCTTTATCGTTATAACTATTATTATTATGCTTATTACTATTATTATTAGCACTATATCTATTATTATTATCCTTATTACTATTATTATTATCGCCATGACTGCTTTTATTATACTTATTCTATTATTACTATCCCTATTACTCTTGTCCTCATCCTTATAACTATTATTATTTCCCGTATTACTGTTACTATTATCACTATAACTATTATTATTTCCCTTACTACTATTATTATTATCGCTATAACTATTATTATTATCCTTACTACTATTATTATTATCGCTATGACTGTTATTATTATCCTTATTCTATTATTACTATCCCTATTACTCTTCACTTTATCCTTACAACTATTATTAATATCGCTATAACTAATATTATTATCCTTATTACTATTATTACTAGCACTATAACTATTATTATTATCCTTATTACTATTATTATTATCGCTATGACTGTTATTATTATACTTATTGTATTATTACTATCCCTATTACTCTTGTTTTTATCCTGATAATTATTATTATTTCCCTTATTACTATTATTATTATCGCTATACCTGTTATTATTATCCTTATTACTATTATTATTATCGCTATGACTGCTATTATTATACTTATTCTATTATTACTATCCCTATTACTCTTGTCCTCAACCTTATAACTATTATTATTTCCCTTATTACTATTATTATTATCGCTATAACTGTGATTATTATCCTTATTACTGTTATTATTATCGCTATAACTGTTATAATTATCGTTATTCCTATTATTATTATTGCTGTAACTGTTATTATTATCGTTATTACTATTATTATTAGCACTATAACTATTATTATTATCGCTATGACTGTTATTGTTATCCTTATTCTATTATTACTATCCCTATTACTCTTGTCTCTATCCTTATAACTATTATTATTATGCTTATTACTATTATTATTATCCTTACTTCTATTATTATTATCGCTATGACTGTTATTATTATCCTTATTCTATTATTTCTATCCCTATTACTCTTGTCTTTATCCTTATAACTATTATTATTATCCTTATTTCTATTATTATTATCGCTATAACTATTATTATTATCCTTACTACTATTATTATTATCGCTATGACTGTTTTTATTATCCTTATTCTATTATTACTATCCCTATTACTCTTCACTTTATCCTTATAACTATTATTAATATCGCTATAACTATTATTATTATCCTTATTACTATTATTACTAGCACTATAACTGTTATTATTATCCTTATTACTAGTATTATTAGCACTATAACTATTATTATTATCCTTATTACCATTATTATTATCGCTATGACTGTTATTATTATACTTATTGTATTATTACTATCCCTATTACTCTTGTTTTTATCCTGATAATTATTATTATTTCCCTTATTACTATTATTATTATCGTTATAACTGTTATTATTATCCTTATTACTAGTATTATTAGTACTATAACTATTATGTTTATCCTTATTACCATTATTATTCACACTGTAACTATTATTATTATCCTTATTACTATTATTATTATCGCTATAACTATTATTGTTATCCTTACTACTATTATTATTATCGCTATAACTATTATTATTATCCTTATTTCTATTATTATTATCGCTACGACTGTTATTATTATCCTTATTCTATTATTACTATCCCTATTACTCTTGTCTTTATCCTTATAACTATTATTATTATCCTTATTTCTATTATTATTATCGCTATAACTATTATTATTATCCTTACTACTATTATTATTATCGCTATGACTGTTTTTATTATCCTTATTCTATTATTACTATCCCTATTACTCTTCACTTTATCCTTATAACTATTATTAATATCGCTATAACTATTATTATTATCCTTATTACTATTATTACTAGCACTATAACTATTATTATTATCCTTATTACTATTATTATTATCGCTATGACTGTTATTATTATACTTATTGTATTATTACTATCCCTATTACTCTTGTTTTTATCCTGATAATTATTATTATTTCCCTTATTACTATTATTATTATCGCTATAACTGTGATTATTATCCTTATTACTGTTATTATTATCGCTATAACTGTTATAATTATCGTTATTCCCATTATTATTATTGCTGTAACTGTTATTATTATCGTTAATACTATTATTATTAGCACTATAACTATTATTATTATCCTTATTACTATTATTATTATCGCTATGACTGTTATTATTATCCTTATTCTATTATTACTATCCCTATTACTCTTGTCTCTATCCTTATAACTATTATTATTATGCTTATTACTATTCTTATTATCCTTACTACTACTATTATTATCGCTATGACTGTTATTGTTATCCTTATTGTATTATTACTATCCCTATTACTCTTCACTTTATCCTTATAACTAATATTATTAATCTTATAACTATTATTATTATCGCTATAACTGTTATTATTATCCTTATTACTATTATGATTAGCTCTATAACTATTATTATTATCCTTATTACAAGTATTATTAGCACTATAACTATTATGTTTATCCTTATTACTATTATTATTAGCACTATAACTATTATTATTATCATTAATACTATTATTATTATCGCTATAACTGTTATTATTATCCTTATTACTATTATTAATATCGCTATGACTGCTATTATTATACTTATTCTATTATTACTATCCCTATTACTCTTGTCCTCAACCTTATAACTATTATTATTTTCTTATTACTATTATTACTAGCACTATAACTATTATTATTATCCTTATTACTATTATTATTATCGCTATAACTGTTATTATTATCCTTATTACTATTATTATTATCGCTATAACTCTTGTTTTTGTCCTTATATCTATTATTATGATCGTTAATACTATTAGTATTATCGTTATAACTGTTATTATTATCCTTACTACTAGTATTATTAGCACTATAACTATTATGTTTATCCTTATTACCATTATTATTCGCACTATAACTATTATTATTACCCTTATTACTATTATTATTATCGCTATAACTATTATTATTATCGTTACTACTATTATTATTATCGCCATGTCTGTTATTATTATCCTTATTCTATTATTACTATCCCTATTACTCTTCACTTTATCCTTACAACTATTATTATTATCGCTATAACTATTATTATTATCCTTATTACTATTATTATTATCGCCATAACTCTTGTTTTTGTCCTTATATCTATTATTATGATCGTTAATACTATTAGTATTCTCGTTATAACTGTTATTATTATCCTTACTACTATTATTATTATCGCCATGTCTGTTATTATTATCCTTATTCTATTATTACTATCCCTATTACTCTTCACTTTATCCTTATAACTATTATTATTATCGCTATAACTGTTATTATTATCCTTATTACTATTATTATTAGCACTATAACTATTATTATTATCCTTATTACTAGTATTAGTACCACTATAACTATTCTGTTTATCCTTATTACTATTATTATTCGCACTATAAATATTATTATTATCCTTATTACTATTATTTTAAGCACTATAAATATTATTAATATCCTTATTACTATTATTATTATCGCTATAACTATTATTATTATCCTTACTACTATTATTATTATCGCTATGACTGTTATTATTATCCTTATTCTATTATTACTATCCCTATTACTCTTCAGTTTATCCTTATAACAATTATTAATATCGCTATAACTAATATTATTATCCTTATTACTATTATTACTAGCACTCTAACTATTATTATTATCCTTATTACTATTATTATTATCGCTATGACTGTTATTATTATACTTATTGTATTATTACTATCCCTATTACTCTTGTTTTTATCCTGATAATTATTATTATTTCCCTTATTACTATTATTATTATCGCTATACCTGTTATTATTATCCTTATTACTATTATTATTATCGCTATGACTGCTATTATTATACTTATTCTATTATTACTATCCCTATTACTCTTGTCCTCAACCTTATAACTATTATTATTTCCCTTATTACTATTATTATTATCGCTATAACTGTGATTATTATCCTTATTACTATTATTATTATCGCTATAACTGTTACTATTATCCTTATTACTATTATTATTATCGCTCTAACTCTTGTTTTTGTCCTTATATCTATTATTATGATCGTTAATACTATTAGTATTATCGCTATAACTGTTATTATTATCCTTATTACTATTATTATTATCGCTATAACTCTTGTTTTTGTCCTTATATCTATTATTATGATCGTTAATACTATTAGTATTATCGTTATAACTGTTATTATTATCCTTACTACTATTATTATTATCGCCATGTCTGTTATTATTATCCTTATTCCATTATTACTATCCCTATTACTCTTCACTTTATCCTTATAACTATATTTATTATCGCTATAACTATTATTATTATCCTTATTACTATTATTACTAGCACTATAACTGTTATTATTATCCTTATTACTATTATTATTATCGCTATAACTCTTGTTTTTGTCCTTATATCTATTATTATGATCGTTAATACTATTAGTATTATCGTTATAACTGTTATTATTATCCTTATTACTAGTATCATTAGCACTATAACTATTATGTTTATCCTTATTACCATTATTATTCGCACTATAACTATTATTATTATCCTTATTACTATTATTATTATCGCTATAACTATTATTATTATCGTTACTACTATTATTATTATCGCCATGTCTGTTATTATTATCCTTATTCTATTATTACTATCCCTATTACTCTTCACTTTATCCTTACAACTATTATTATTATCGCTATAACTATTATTATTATCCTTATTACTATTATTACTAGCACTATAACTATTATTATTATCCTTATTACTATTATTATTCTCGCTATATCTATTATTATTATCCTTACTACTATTATTATTATCGCTATGACTGTTATTATTATCCTTATTCTATTATTACTATCCCTATTACTCTTCACTTTATCCTTATAACTATTATTATTATCGCTATAACTATTATTATTATCCTTATTACTATTATTATTATCGCTATGACTGTTATTATTATACTTATTGTATTATTACTATCCCTATTACTCTTGTTTTTATCCTGATAATTATTATTATTTCCCTTATTACTATTATTATTATCGCTATAACTGTTATTATTATCCTTATTACTATTATTCTTATCGCTATAACTCTTGTTTTTGTCCTTATATCTATTATTATGATCGTTAATACTATTAGTATTATCGTTATAACTGTTATTATTATCCTTACTACTATTATTATTATCGCCATGTCTGTTATTATTATCCTTATTCTATTATTACTATCCCTATTACTCTTCACTTTATCCTTATAACTATTATTATTATCGCTATAGCTATTGTTATTATCCTTATTACTATTATTACTAGCACTATAACTATTATTATTATCCTTATTACTATTATTATTATCGGTATATCTATTATTATTATCCTTACTACTATTATTATTATCGCTATAACTGTCATTATTATCCTTATTCTATTATTACTATCCCTATTACTCTTCACTTTATCCTTATAACTATTGTTATTATCGCTATAACTATTATTTGTATCCTTATTACTCTTATTATTATCGCTATGACTGTTTTTATTATCCTTATTCTATTATTACTATCCCTATTACTCTTGTCTTTATCCTTATAACTATTATTATTATCCTTACTACTATTATTATTATCGCTATGACTGTTATTATTATCCTTACTACTATTATTATTATCGCTATGACTGTTATTATTATCCTTATTCTATTATTACTATCCCTATTACTCTTCGCTTTATCCTTATAACTATTATTAATATCGCTATAACTATTATTATTATCCTTATTACTATTATTACTAGCACTATAACTATTATTATTTCCCTTATTACTATTATTATTATCGCTATAACTCTTGTTTTTGTCCTAATATCTATTATTATGATCGTTAATACTATTAGTATTATCGTTATAACTGTTATTATTATCCTTACTACTAGTATTATTAGCACTATAACTATTATGTTTATCCTTATTACCATTATTATTCGCACTATAACTATTATTATAATCCTTATTACTATTATTATTATCGCTATAACTATTATTATTATCGTTACTACTATTATTATTATCGCCATGTCTGTTATTACTATCCTTATTCTATTATTACTATCCCTATAACTCTTCACTTTATCCTTACAACTATTATTATTATCGCTATAACTATTATTATTATCCTTATTACTATTATTACTAGCACTATAACTATTATTATTATCCTTATTACTATTATTATTATCGCTATATCTATTATTATTATCCTTACTACTATTATTATTATCGCTATGACTGTTATTATTATCCTTATTTTATTATTACTATCCCTATTACTCTTCACTTTATCCTTATAACTATTATTATTATCGCTATAACTATTATTATTATCCTTATTACTATTATTATTATCGCTATGACTGTTATTATTATACTTATTGTATTATTACTATCCCTATTACTCTTGTTTTTATCCTGATAATTGTTATTATTTCCCTTATTACTATTATTATTATCGCTATAACTGTTATTATTATCCTTATTACTATTATTATTATCGCTATAACTCTTGTTTTTGTACTTATATCTATTATTATGATCGTTAATACTATTAGTATTATCGTTATAACTGTTATTATTATCCTTACTACTATTATTATTATCGCCATGTCTGTTATTATTATCCTTATTCTATTATTACTATCCCTATTACTCTTCACTTTATCCTTATAACTATTATTATTATCGCTATAACTATTATTATTATCCTTATTACTATTATTACTAGCACTATAACTATTATTATTATCCTTATTACTATTATTATTATCGCTATATCTATTATTATTATCCTTACTACTATTATTATTATCGCTATGACTGTTATTATTATCCTTATTTTATTATTACTATCCCTATTACTCTTCACTTTATCCTTATAACTATTATTATTATCGCTATAACTATTATTATTATCCTTATTACTATTATTATTATCGCTATGACTGTTATTATTATACTTATTGTATTATTACTATCCCTATTACTCTTGTTTTTATCCTGATAATTGTTATTATTTCCCTTATTACTATTATTATTATCGCTATAACTGTTATTATTATCCTTATTACTATTATTATTATCGCTATAACTCTTGTTTTTGTACTTATATCTATTATTATGATCGTTAATACTATTAGTATTATCGTTATAACTGTTATTATTATCCTTACTACTATTATTATTATCGCCATGTCTGTTATTATTATCCTTATTCTATTATTACTATCCCTATTACTCTTCACTTTATCCTTATAACTATTATTATTATCGCTATAACTATTATTATTATCCTTATTACTATTATTATTATCGCTATGACTGTTTTTATTATCCTTATTCTATTATTACTATCCCTATTACTCTTGTCTTTATCCTTATATCTATTATTATTATCCTTATTACTATTATTATTATCGCTATAACTATTATTATTATCCTTACTACTATTATTATTATCGCTATGACTGTTATTATTATCCTTATTCTATTATTACTATCCCTATTACTCTTCGCTTTATCCTTATAACTATTATTAATATCGCTATAACTATTATTATTATCCTTATTACTATTATTACTAGCACTATAAGTATTATTATTTCCCTTATTACTATTATTATTATCGCTATGACTGTTATTATTATCCTTATTCTATTATTACTATACCTATTACTCTTCACTTTATCCTTATAACTATTATTATTATCGTTATAACTATTATTATTATCCTTATTACTATTATTATTATCGCTATAACTATTATTATTATCCTTATTACTATTATTATTATCGCTATGACTGTTATTATTATATTTATTGTATTATTACTATCCCTATTACTCTTGTTTTTATCCTGATAATTATTATTATTTCCCTTATTACTATTATTATTATCGCTATAACTGATATTATTATCCTTATTACTATTATTATTATCGCTATATCTATTATTATTATCCTTACTACTATTATTATTATCGCTATGACTGTCATTATTATCCTTATTCTATTATTACTATCCCTATTACTCTTCACTTTATCCTTATAACTATTGTTATTATCGCTATAACTATTATTATTATCCTTATTACTATTATTATTATCGCTATGACTGTTTTTATTATCCTTATTCTATTATTACTATCCCTATTACTCTTGTCTTTATCCTTATAACTATTATTATTATCCTTACTACTATTATTATTATCGCTATGACTGTTATTATTATCCTTACTACTATTATTATTATCGCTATGACTGTTATTATTATCCTTATTCTATTATTACTATCCCTATTACTCTTCGCTTTATCCTTATAACTATTATTAATATCGCTATAACTATTATTATTATCCTTATTACTATTATTACTAGCACTATAACTATTATTATTTCCCTTATTACTATTATTATTATCGCTATAACTCTTGTTTTTGTCCTAATATCTATTATTATGATCGTTAATACTATTAGTATTATCGTTATAACTGTTATTATTATCCTTACTACTAGTATTATTAGCACTATAACTATTATGTTTATCCTTATTACCATTATTATTCGCACTATAACTATTATTATTATCCTTATTACTATTATTATTATCGCTATAACTATTATTATTATCCTTACTACAATTATTATCATCGCTATGACTGTTATTATTATCCTTATTCTATTATTACTATCCCTATTACTCTTCACTTTATCCTTATAACTATTATTAATATCGCTATAACTATTATTATTATCCTTATTACTATTATTACTAGCACTATAACTATTATTATTATCCTCATTACCATTATTATTATCGCTATGACTGTTATTATTATACTTATTGTATTATTACTATCCCTATTACTCTTGTTTTTATCCTGATAATTATTATTATTTCCCCTATTACTATTATTATTATAGCTATAACTGTTACTATTATCCTTATTACTATTATTATTATCGCTATAACTCTTGTTTTTGTCCTTATATCTATTATTATGTTCGTTAATACTATTAGTATTATCGTTATAACTGTTATTATTATCCTTACTACTAGTATTATTAGCACTATAACTATTATGTTTATCCTTATTACCATTATTATTCGCACTATAACTATTATTATTATCCTTATTACTATTATTATTATCGCTATAACTATTATTATTATCGTTACTACTATTATTATTATCGCCATGTCTGTTATTATTATCCTTATTCTATTATTACTATCCCTATTACTCTTCACTTTATCCTTACAACTATTATTATTATCGCTATAACTATTATTATTATCCTTATTACTATTATTACTAGCACTATAACTATTATTATTATCCTTATTACTATTATTATTATCGCTATATCTATTATTATTATCCTTACTACTATTATTATTATCGCTATAACTATTATTATTATCCTTATTACTATTATTATTATCGCTATGACTGTTATTATTATACTTATTGTATTATTACTATCCCTATTACTCTTGTTTTTATCCTGATAATTATTATTATTTCCCTTATTACTATTATTATTATCGCTATAACTGTTATTATTATCCTTACTACTATTATTATTATCGCTATGACTGTTATTATTATCCTTATTGTATTATTACTATCCCTATTACTCTTCGCTTTATCCTTATAACTATTATTAATATCGCTATAACTATTATTATTATCCTTATTACTATTATTACTAGCACTATAACTATTATTATTTCCCTTATTACTATTATTATTATCGCTATGACTGTTATTATTATCCTTATTCTATTATTACTATACCTATTACTCTTCACTTTATACTTATAACTATTATTATTATCGTTATAACTATTATTATTATCCTTATTACTATTATTATTATCGCTATGACTGTTTTTATTATCCTTATTCTATTATTACTATCCCTATTACTCTTGTCTTTATCCTTATAACTATTATTATTATCCTTATTACTATTATTATTATCGCGATAACTATTATTATTATCCTTACTACTACTATTATCATCGCTATGACTGTTATTATTATCCTTATTCTATTATTACTATCCCTATTACTCTTCACTTTATCCTTATAACTATTATTAATATCGCTATAACTATTATTATTATCCTTATTACTATTATTACTAGCACTATAACTATTATTATTATCCTCATTACCATTATTATTATCGCTATGACTGTTATTATTATACTTATTGTATTATTACTATCCCTATTACTCTTGTTTTTATCCTGATAATTATTATTATTTCCCCTATTACTATTATTATTATAGCTATAACTGTTACTATTATCCTTATTACTATTATTATTATCGCTCTAACTCTTGTTTTTGTCCTTATATCTATTATTATGATCGTTAATACTATTAGTATTATCGCTATAACTGTTATTATTATCCTTATTACTATTATTATTATCGCTATAACTCTTGTTTTTGTCCTTATATCTATTATTATGATCGTTAATACTATTAGTATTATCGTTATAACTGTTATTATTATCCTTACTACTATTATTATTATCGCCATGTCTGTTATTATTATCCTTATTCTATTATTACTATCCCTATTACTCTTCACTTTATCCTTATAACTATATTTATTATCGCTATAACTATTATTATTATCCTTATTACTATTATTACTAGCACTATAACTATTATTATTATCCTTATTACTATTATTATTATCGCTATATCTATTATTATTATCCTTACTACTATTATTATTATCGCTATGACTGTTAATATTATCCTTATTCTATTATTACTATACCTATTACTCTTCACTTTATCCTTATAACTATTATTATTATCGTTATAACTATTATTATTATCCTTATTACTATTATTATTATCGCAATGACTGTTTTTATTATCCTTATTCTATTATTACTATCCCTATTACTCTTGTCTTTATCCTTATAACTATTATTATTATACTTATTACTATTATTATTATCGCTATAACTATTATTATTATCCTTACTACTATTATTATCATCGCTATGACTGTTATTATTATCCTTATTCTATTATTACTATCCCTATTACTCTTCACTTTATCCTTATAACTATTATTAATATCGCTATAACTATTATTATTATCCTTATTACTATTATTACTAGCACTATAACTATTATTATTATCCTCATTACCATAATTATTATCGCTATGACTGTTATTATTATACTTATTGTATTATTACTATCCCTATTACTCTTGTTTTTATCCTGATAATTATTATTATTTCCCCTATTACTATTATTATTATAGCTATAACTGTTACTATTATCCTTATTACGATTATTATTATCGCTATAACTCTTGTTTTTGTCCTTATATCTATTATTATGATCGTTAATACTATTAGTATTATCGTTATAACTGTTATTATTATCCTTATTACTAGTATTATTAGCACTATAACTATTATGTTTATCCTTATTACCATTATTATTCGCACTATAACTATTATTATTATCCTTATTACTATTATTATTATCGCTATAACTATTATTATTATCGTTACTACTATTATTATTATCGCCATGTCTGTTATTATTATCCTTATTCTATTATTACTATCCCTATTACTCTTCACTTTATCCTTACAACTATTATTATTATCGCTATAACTATTATTATTATCCTTATTACTATTATTACTAGCACTATAACTATTATTATTATCCTTATTACTATTATTATTATCGCTATATCTATTATTATTATCCTTACTACTATTATTATTATCGCTATAACTATTATTATTATCCTTATTACTATTATTATTATCGCTATGACTGTTATTATTATACTTATTGTATTATTACTATCCCTATTACTCTTGTTTTTATCCTGATAATTATTATTATTTCCCTTATTACTATTATTATTATCGCTATAACTGTTATTATTATCCTTACTACTATTATTATTATCGCTATGACTGTTATTATTATCCTTATTGTATTATTACTATCCCTATTACTCTTCGCTTTATCCTTATAACTATTATTAATATCGCTATAACTATTATTATTATCCTTATTACTATTATTACTAGCACTATAACTATTATTATTTCCCTTATTACTATTATTATTATCGCTATGACTGTTATTATTATCCTTATTCTATTATTACTATACCTATTACTCTTCACTTTATACTTATAACTATTATTATTATCGTTATAACTATTATTATTATCCTTATTACTATTATTATTATCGCTATGACTGTTTTTATTATCCTTATTCTATTATTACTATCCCTATTACTCTTGTCTTTATCCTTATAACTATTATTATTATCCTTATTACTATTATTATTATCGCGATAACTATTATTATTATCCTTACTACTACTATTATCATCGCTATGACTGTTATTATTATCCTTATTCTATTATTACTATCCCTATTACTCTTCACTTTATCCTTATAACTATTATTAATATCGCTATAACTATTATTATTATCCTTATTACTATTATTACTAGCACTATAACTATTATTATTATCCTCATTACCATTATTATTATCGCTATGACTGTTATTATTATACTTATTGTATTATTACTATCCCTATTACTCTTGTTTTTATCCTGATAATTATTATTATTTCCCCTATTACTATTATTATTATAGCTATAACTGTTACTATTATCCTTATTACTATTATTATTATCGCTCTAACTCTTGTTTTTGTCCTTATATCTATTATTATGATCGTTAATACTATTAGTATTATCGCTATAACTGTTATTATTATCCTTATTACTATTATTATTATCGCTATAACTCTTGTTTTTGTCCTTATATCTATTATTATGATCGTTAATACTATTAGTATTATCGTTATAACTGTTATTATTATCCTTACTACTATTATTATTATCGCCATGTCTGTTATTATTATCCTTATTCTATTATTACTATCCCTATTACTCTTCACTTTATCCTTATAACTATATTTATTATCGCTATAACTATTATTATTATCCTTATTACTATTATTACTAGCACTATAACTATTATTATTATCCTTATTACTATTATTATTATCGCTATATCTATTATTATTATCCTTACTACTATTATTATTATCGCTATGACTGTTAATATTATCCTTATTCTATTATTACTATACCTATTACTCTTCACTTTATCCTTATAACTATTATTATTATCGTTATAACTATTATTATTATCCTTATTACTATTATTATTATCGCAATGACTGTTTTTATTATCCTTATTCTATTATTACTATCCCTATTACTCTTGTCTTTATCCTTATAACTATTATTATTATACTTATTACTATTATTATTATCGCTATAACTATTATTATTATCCTTACTACTATTATTATCATCGCTATGACTGTTATTATTATCCTTATTCTATTATTACTATCCCTATTACTCTTCACTTTATCCTTATAACTATTATTAATATCGCTATAACTATTATTATTATCCTTATTACTATTATTACTAGCACTATAACTATTATTATTATCCTCATTACCATAATTATTATCGCTATGACTGTTATTATTATACTTATTGTATTATTACTATCCCTATTACTCTTGTTTTTATCCTGATAATTATTATTATTTCCCCTATTACTATTATTATTATAGCTATAACTGTTACTATTATCCTTATTACTATTATTATTATCGCTATAACTCTTGTTTTTGTCCTTATATCTATTATTATGATCGTTAATACTATTAGTATTATCGTTATAACTGTTATTATTATCCTTATTACTAGTATTATTAGCACTATAACTATTATGTTTATCCTTATTACCATTATTATTCGCACTATAACTATTATTATTATCCTTATTACTATTATTATTATCGCTATAACTATTATTATTATCGTTACTACTATTATTATTATCGCCATGTCTGTTATTATTATCCTTATTCTATTATTACTATCCCTATTACTCTTCACTTTATCCTTACAACTATTATTATTATCGCTATAACTATTATTATTATCCTTATTACTATTATTATTATCGCCATAACTCTTGTTTTTGTCCTTATATCTATTATTATGATCGTTAATACTATTAGTATTATCGCTATAACTATTATTATTATCGTTACTACTATTATTATTATCGCCATGTCTGTTATTATTATCCTTATTCTATTATTACTATCCCTATTACTCTTCACTTTATCCTTACAACTATTATTATTATCGCTATAACTATTATTATTATCCTTATTACTATTATTATTATCGCCATAACTCTTGTTTTTGTCCTTATATCTATTATTATGATCGTTAATACTATTAGTATTATCGCTATAACTGTTATTATTATCCTTATTACTATTATTATTATCGCCATGTCTGTTATTATTATCCTTATTCTATTATTACTATCCCTATTACTCTTCACTTTATCCTTATAACTATATTTATTATCGCTATAACTATTATTATTATCCTTATTACTATTATTATCATCGCTATATCTATTATTATTATCCTTACTACTACTATTATTATCGCTATGACTGTTTTTATTATCCTTATTCTATTATTACTATCCCTATTACTCTTGTCTTTATCGTTATAACTATTATTATTATCGTTATAACTATTATTATTATCCTTATTACTATTATTATTATCGCAATGACTGTTTTTATTATCCTTATTCTATTATTACTATCCCTATTACTCTTGTCTTTATCCTTATAACTATTATTATTATACTTATTACTATTATTATTATCGCTATAACTATTATTATTATCCTTACTACTATTATTATCATCGCTATGACTGTTATTATTATCCTTATTCTATTATTACTATCCCTATTACTCTTCACTTTATCCTTATAACTATTATTAATATCGCTATAACTATTATTATTATCCTTATTACTATTATTACTAGCACTATAACTATTATTATTATCCTCATTACCATTATTATTATCGCTATGACTGTTATTATTATACTTATTGTATTATTACTATCCCTATTACTCTTGTTTTTATCCTGATAATTATTATTATTTCCCCTATTACTATTATTATTATAGCTATAACTGTTACTATTATCCTTATTACTATTATTATTATCGCTATAACTCTTGTTTTTGTCCTTATATCTATTATTATGATCGTTAATACTATTAGTATTATCGTTATAACTGTTATTATTATCCTTATTACTAGTATTATTAGCACTATAACTATTATGTTTATCCTTATTACCATTATTATTCGCACTATAACTATTATTATTATCCTTATTACTATTATTATTATCGCTATAACTATTATTATTATCGTTACTACTATTATTATTATCGCCATGTCTGTTATTATTATCCTTATTCTATTATTACTATCCCTATTACTCTTCACTTTATCCTTACAACTATTATTATTATCGCTATAACTATTATTATTATCCTTATTACTATTATTATTATCGCCATAACTCTTGTTTTTGTCCTTATATCTATTATTATGATCGTTAATACTATTAGTATTATCGTTATAACTGTTATTATTATCCTTACTACTATTATTATTATCGCCATGTCTGTTATTATTATCCTTATTCTATTATTACTATCCCTATTACTCTTCACTTTATCCTTATAACTATTATTATTATCGCTATAACTATTATTATTATCCTTATTACTATTATTATTATCCTTACTACTATTATTATTATCCTTATTACTATTATTACTAGCACTATAACTATTATTATTTCCCTTATTACTATTATCATTATCGCTATAACTGTTATTATTATCCTTATTACTATTATTATTATCGCTATAACTCTTGTTTTTGTCCTTATATCTATTATTATGATCGTTAATACTATTAGTATTATCGTTATAACTGTTATTATTATCCTTACTACTAGTATTATTAGCACTATAACTATTATGTTTATCCTTATTACCATTATTATTCGCACTATAACTATTATTATTATCCTTATTACTATTATTATTATCGCTATAACTATTATTATTATCCTTACTACTATTATTATCATCGCTATGACTGTTATTATTATCCTTATTCTATTATTACTATCCCTATTACTCTTCAGTTTATCCTTATAACTATTATTAATATCGCTATAACTATTATTATTATCCTTATTACTATTATTACTAGCACTATAACTATTATTATTATCCTCATTACCATTATTATTATCGCTATGACTGTTATTATTATACTTATTGTATTATTACTATCCCTATTACTCTTGTTTTTATCCTGATAATTATTATTATTTCCCCTATTACTATTATTATTATAGCTATAACTGATACTATTATCCTTATTACTATTATTATTATCGCTATAACTCTTGTTTTTGTCCTTATATCTATTATTATGATCGTTAATACTATAAGTATTATCGCTATAACTGTTATTATTATCCTTATTACTATTATTATTATCGCTATAACTCTTGTTTTTGTCCTTATATCTATTATTATGATCGTTAATACTATTAGTATTATCGTTATAACTGTTATTATTATCCTTACTACTATTATTATTATCGCTATGACTGTTATTATTATCCTTATTCTATTATTACTATACCTATTACTCTTCACTTTATCCTTATAACTATATTTATTATCGCTATAACTATTATTATTATCCTTATTACTATTATTACTAGCACTATAACTATTATTATTATCCTTATTACTATTATTATTATCGCTATATCTATTATTATTATCCTTACTACTATTATTATTATCGCTATGACTGTTATTATTATCCTTATTCTATTATTACTATACCTATTACTCTTCACTTTATCCTTATAACTATTATTATTATCGTTATAACTATTATTATTATCCTTATTACTATTATTATCATCGCTATGACTGTTATTATTATCCTTATTCTATTATTACTATCCCTATTACTCTTCACCTTATCCTTATAACTATTATTAATATCGCTATAACTATTATTATTATCCTCATTACTATTATTACTAGCACTATAACTATTATTATTATCCTCATTACCATTATTATTATCGCTATGACTGTTATTATTATACTTATTGTATTATTACTATCCCTATTACTCTTCACTTTATCCTTATAACTATTATTAATATCGCTATAACTATTATTATTATCCTCATTACTATTATTACTAGCACTATAACTATTATTATTATCCTCATTACCATTATTATTATCGCTATGACTGTTATTATTATACTTATTGTATTATTACTATCCCTATTACTCTTGTTTTTATCCTGATAATTATTATTATTTCCCCTATTACTATTATTATTATCGCTATAACTGTTATTATTATCCTTATTACTATTATTATTATCGCTATAACTCTTGTTTTTGTCCTTATATCTATTATTATGATCGTTAATACTATTAGTATTATCGTTATAACTGTTATTATTATCCTTACTACTAGTATTATTAGCACTATAACTATTATGTTTATCCTTATTACCATTATTATTCGCACTATAACTATTATTATTATCCTTATTACTATTATTATTATCGCTATAACTATTATTATTATCCTTACTACTATTATTATCATCGCTATGACTGTTATTATTATCCTTATTCTATTATTACTATCCCTATTACTCTTCACTTTATCCTTATAACTATTATTAATATCGCTATAACTATTATTATTATCCTTATTACTATTATTACTAGCACTATAACTATTATTATTATCCTCATTACCATTATTATTATCGCTATGACTGTTATTATTATACTTATTGTATTATTACTATCCCTATTACTCTTGTTTTTATCCTGATAATTATTATTATTACCCCTATTACTATTATTATTATAGCTATAACTGTTACTATTATCCTTATTACTATTATTATTATCGCTATAACTCTTGTTTTTGTCCTTATATCTATTATTATGATCGTTAATACTATTAGTATTATCGTTATAACTGTTATTATTATCCTTATTACTAGTATTATTAGCACTATAACTATTATGTTTATCCTTATTACCATTATTATTCGCACTACAACTATTATTATTATCCTTATTACTATTATTATTATCGCTATAACTATTATTATTATCGTTACTACTATTATTATTATCGCCATGTCTGTTATTATTATCCTTATTCTATTATTACTATCCCTATTACTCTTCACTTTATCCTTACAACTATTATTATTATCGCTATATCTATTATTATTATCCTTATTACTATTATTATTATCGCCATAACTCTTGTTTTTGTCCTTATATCTATTATCATGATCGTTAATACTATTAGTATTATCGTTATAACTGTTATTATTATCCTTACTACTATTATTATTATCGCCATGTCTGTTATTATTATCCTTATTCTATTATTACTATCCCTATTACTCTTCACTTTATCCTTATAACTATTATTATTATCGCTATAACTGTTATTATTATCCTTATTACTATTATTATTAGCACTATAACTATTATTATTATCCTTATTACTAGTATTAGTACCACTATAACTATTCTGTTTATCCTTATTACTATTATTATTCGCACTATAAATATTATTATTATCCTTATTACTATTATTTTAAGCACTATAAATATTATTAATATCCTTATTACTATTATTATTATCGCTATAACTATTATTATTATCCTTACTACTATTATTATTATCGCTATGACTGTTATTATTATCCTTATTCTATTATTACTATCCCTATTACTCTTCAGTTTATCCTTATAACAATTATTAATATCGCTATAACTAATATTATTATCCTTATTACTATTATTACTAGCACTATAACTATTATTATTATCCTCATTACCATTATTATTATCGCTATGACTGTTATTATTATACTTATTGTATTATTACTATCCCTATTACTCTTGTTTTTATCCTGATAATTATTATTATTTCCCCTATTACTATTATTATTATAGCTATAACTGTTACTATTATCCTTATTACTATTATTATTATCGCTATGACTGCTATTATTATACTTATTCTATTATTACTATCCCTATTACTCTTGTCCTCAACCTTATAACTATTATTATTTCCCTTATTACTATTATTATTATCGCTATAACTGTGATTATTATCCTTATTACTATTATTATTATCGCTATAACTGTTACTATTATCCTTATTACTATTATTATTATCGCTCTAACTCTTGTTTTTGTCCTTATATCTATTATTATGATCGTTAATACTATTAGTATTATCGCTATAACTGTTATTATTATCCTTATTACTATTATTATTATCGCTATAACTCTTGTTTTTGTTCTTATATCTATTATTATGATCGTTAATACTATTAGTATTATCGTTATAACTGTTATTATTATCCTTACTACTATTATTATTATCGCCATGTCTGTTATTATTATCCTTATTCTATTATTACTATCCCTATTACTCTTCACTTTATCCTTATAACTATATTTATTATCGCTATAACTATTATTATTATCCTTATTACTATTATTACTAGCACTATAACTGTTATTATTATCCTTATTACTATTATTATTATCGCTATAACTCTTGTTTTTGTCCTTATATCTATTATTATGATCGTTAATACTATTAGTATTATCGTTACAACTGTTATTATTATCCTTATTACTAGTATTATTAGCACTATAACTATTATGTTTATCCTTATTACCATTATTATTCGCACTATAACTATTATTATTATCCTTATTACTATTATTATTATCGCTATAACTATTATTATTATCGTTACTACTATTATTATTATCGCCATGTCTGTTATTATTATCCTTATTCTATTATTACTATCCCTATTACTCTTCACTTTATCCTTACAACTATTATTATTATCGCTATAACTATTATTATTATCCTTATTACTATTATTATTATCGCCATAACTCTTGTTTTTGTCCTTATATCTATTATTATGATCGTTAATACTATTAGTATTATCGTTATAACTGTTATTATTATCCTTACTACTATTATTATTATCGCCATGTCTGTTATTATTATCCTTATTCTATTATTACTATCCCTATTACTCTTCACTTTATCCTTATAACTATTATTATTATCGCTATAACTGTTATTATTATCCTTATTACTATTATTATTAGCACTATAACTATTATTATTATCCTTATTACTAGTATTAGTACCACTATAACTATTCTGTTTATCCTAATTACTATTATTATTCGCACTATAAATATTATTATTATCCTTATTACTATTATTTTAAGCACTATAAATATTATTAATATCCTTATTACTATTATTATTATCGCTATAACTATTATTATTATCCTTACTACTATTATTATTATCGCTATGACTGTTATTATTATCCTTATTCTATTATTACTATCCCTATTACTCTTCAGTTTATCCTTATAACAATTATTAATATCGCTATAACTAATATTATTATCCTTATTACTATTATTACTAGCACTCTAACTATTATTATTATCCTTATTACTATTATTATTATCGCTATGACTGTTATTATTATACTTATTGTATTATTACTATCCCTATTACTCTTGTTTTTATCCTGATAATTATTATTATTTCCCTTATTACTATTATTATTATCGCTATACCTGTTATTATTATCCTTATTACTATTATTATTATCGCTATGACTGCTATTATTATACTTATTCTATTATTACTATCCCTATTACTCTTGTCCTCAACCTTATAACTATTATTATTTCCCTTATTACTATTATTATTATCGCTATAACTGTGATTATTATCCTTATTACTATTATTATTATCGCTATAACTGTTACTATTATCCTTATTACTATTATTATTATCGCTCTAACTCTTGTTTTTGTCCTTATATCTATTATTATGATCGTTAATACTATTAGTATTATCGCTATAACTGTTATTATTATCCTTATTACTATTATTATTATCGCTATAACTCTTGTTTTTGTCCTTATATCTATTATTATGATCGTTAATACTATTAGTATTATCGTTATAACTGTTATTATTATCCTTACTACTATTATTATTATCGCCATGTCTGTTATTATTATCCTTATTCTATTATTACTATCCCTATTACTCTTCACTTTATCCTTATAACTATATTTATTATCGCTATAACTATTATTATTATCCTTATTACTATTATTACTAGCACTATAACTGTTATTATTATCCTTATTACTATTATTATTATCGCTATAACTCTTGTTTTTGTCCTTATATCTATTATTATGATCGTTAATACTATTAGTATTATCGTTACAACTGTTATTATTATCCTTATTACTAGTATTATTAGCACTATAACTATTATGTTTATCCTTATTACCATTATTATTCGCACTATAACTATTATTATTATCCTTATTACTATTATTATTATCGCTATAACTATTATTATTATCGTTACTACTATTATTATTATCGCCATGTCTGTTATTATTATCCTTATTCTATTATTACTATCCCTATTACTCTTCACTTTATCCTTACAACTATTATTATTATCGCTATAACTATTATTATTATCCTTATTACTATTATTATTATCGCCATAACTCTTGTTTTTGTCCTTATATCTATTATTATGATCGTTAATACTATTAGTATTATCGTTATAACTGTTATTATTATCCTTACTACTATTATTATTATCGCCATGTCTGTTATTATTATCCTTATTCTATTATTACTATCCCTATTACTCTTCACTTTATCCTTATAACTATTATTATTATCGCTATAACTGTTATTATTATCCTTATTACTATTATTATTAGCACTATAACTATTATTATTATCCTTATTACTAGTATTAGTACCACTATAACTATTCTGTTTATCCTAATTACTATTATTATTCGCACTATAAATATTATTATTATCCTTATTACTATTATTTTAAGCACTATAAATATTATTAATATCCTTATTACTATTATTATTATCGCTATAACTATTATTATTATCCTTACTACTATTATTATTATCGCTATGACTGTTATTATTATCCTTATTCTATTATTACTATCCCTATTACTCTTCAGTTTATCCTTATAACAATTATTAATATCGCTATAACTAATATTATTATCCTTATTACTATTATTACTAGCACTCTAACTATTATTATTATCCTTATTACTATTATTATTATCGCTATGACTGTTATTATTATACTTATTGTATTATTACTATCCCTATTACTCTTGTTTTTATCCTGATAATTATTATTATTTCCCTTATTACTATTATTATTATCGCTATACCTGTTATTATTATCCTTATTACTATTATTATTATCGCTATGACTGCTATTATTATACTTATTCTATTATTACTATCCCTATTACTCTTGTCCTCAACCTTATAACTATTATTATTTCCCTTATTACTATTATTATTATCGCTATAACTGTGATTATTATCCTTATTACTATTATTATTATCGCTATAACTGTTACTATTATCCTTATTACTATTATTATTATCGCTCTAACTCTTGTTTTTGTCCTTATATCTATTATTATGATCGTTAATACTATTAGTATTATCGCTATAACTGTTATTATTATCCTTATTACTATTATTATTATCGCTATAACTCTTGTTTTTGTCCTTATATCTATTATTATGATCGTTAATACTATTAGTATTATCGTTATAACTGTTATTATTATCCTTACTACTATTATTATTATCGCCATGTCTGTTATTATTATCCTTATTCTATTATTACTATCCCTATTACTCTTCACTTTATCCTTATAACTATATTTATTATCGCTATAACTATTATTATTATCCTTATTACTATTATTACTAGCACTATAACTGTTATTATTATACTTATTGTATTATTACTATCCCTATTACTCTTGTTTTTATCCTGATAATTATTATTATTTCCCTTATTACTATTATTATTATCGCTATAACTGTTATTATTATCCTTATTACTATTATTCTTATCGCTATAACTCTTGTTTTTGTCCTTATATCTATTATTATGATCGTTAATACTATTAGTATTATCGTTATAACTGTTATTATTATCCTTACTACTATTATTATTATCGCCATGTCTGTTATTATTATCCTTATTCTATTATTACTATCCCTATTACTCTTCACTTTATCCTTATAACTATTATTATTATCGCTATAGCTATTGTTATTATCCTTATTACTATTATTACTAGCACTATAACTATTATTATTATCCTTATTACTATTATTATTATCGGTATATCTATTATTATTATCCTTACTACTATTATTATTATCGCTATAACTGTCATTATTATCCTTATTCTATTATTACTATCCCTATTACTCTTCACTTTATCCTTATAACTATTGTTATTATCGCTATAACTATTATTTGTATCCTTATTACTCTTATTATTATCGCTATGACTGTTTTTATTATCCTTATTCTATTATTACTATCCCTATTACTCTTGTCTTTATCCTTATAACTATTATTATTATCCTTACTACTATTATTATTATCGCTATGACTGTTATTATTATCCTTACTACTATTATTATTATCGCTATGACTGTTATTATTATCCTTATTCTATTATTACTATCCCTATTACTCTTCGCTTTATCCTTATAACTATTATTAATATCGCTATAACTATTATTATTATCCTTATTACTATTATTACTAGCACTATAACTATTATTATTTCCCTTATTACTATTATTATTATCGCTATAACTCTTGTTTTTGTCCTAATATCTATTATTATGATCGTTAATACTATTAGTATTATCGTTATAACTGTTATTATTATCCTTACTACTAGTATTATTAGCACTATAACTATTATGTTTATCCTTATTACCATTATTATTCGCACTATAACTATTATTATTATCCTTATTACTATTATTATTATCGCTATAACTATTATTATTATCCTTACTACTATTATTATCATCGCTATGACTGTTATTATTATCCTTATTCTATTATTACTATCCCTATTACTCTTCACTTTATCCTTATAACTATTATTAATATCGCTATAACTATTATTATTATCCTTATTACTATTATTACTAGCACTATAACTATTATTATTATCCTCATTACCATTATTATTATCGCTATGACTGTTATTATTATACTTATTGTATTATTACTATCCCTATTACTCTTGTTTTTATCCTGATAATTATTATTATTTCCCCTATTACTATTATTATTATAGCTATAACTGTTACTATTATCCTTATTACTATTATTATTATCGCTATAACTCTTGTTTTTGTCCTTATATCTATTATTATGTTCGTTAATACTATTAGTATTATCGTTATAACTGTTATTATTATCCTTACTACTAGTATTATTAGCACTATAACTATTATGTTTATCCTTATTACCATTATTATTCGCACTATAACTATTATTATTATCCTTATTACTATTATTATTATCGCTATAACTATTATTATTATCGTTACTACTATTATTATTATCGCCATGTCTGTTATTATTATCCTTATTCTATTATTA
Source organism: Megachile ligniseca (assembly GCA_945859555.1). Taxonomy (NCBI): domain Eukaryota; kingdom Metazoa; phylum Arthropoda; class Insecta; order Hymenoptera; family Megachilidae; genus Megachile; species Megachile ligniseca. The sequence continues at coordinate 65,724 of CAMAOC010000045.1, forward strand.
CTATCCCTATTACTCTTCACTTTATCCTTACAACTATTATTAATATCGCTATAACTATTATTATTATCCTTATTACTATTATTACTAGCACTATAACTATTATTATTATCCTTATTACCATTATTATTATCGCTATATCTATTATTATTATCCTTACTACTATTATTATTATCGCTATGACTGTTATTATTATCCTTATGCTATTGTTACTATACCTATTACTCTTGTCTTTATCCTGGTAATTATTATTATTTCCCTTATTACTATTATTATTATCGCTATAACTGTTATTATTATCCTTATTACTAGTATTATTAGCACTATAATTATTATTATTTCCCTTATTACTATTATTATTATCGCTATAACTGTTATTATTATCCTTATTACTATTATGATTAGCTCTATAACTATTATTATTATCCTTATTACAAGTATTATTAGCACTATAACTATTATGTTTATCCTTATTACTATTATTATTAGCACTATAACTATTATTATTATCATTAATACTATTATTATTATCGCTATAACTGTTATTATTATCCTTATTATTATTATTATTAGCACTATAACTATTATTATTATCCTTATTACTAGTATTAGTACCACTATAACTATTCTGTTTATCCTTATTACTATTATTATTCGCACTATAAATATTATTATTATCCTTATTACTATTATTTTAAGCACTATAAATATTATTAATATCCTTATTACTATTATTATTATCGCTATACCTGTTATTATTATACTTATTCTATTATTACTATCCCTATTACTCTTGTCTTTATCCTGATAATTATTATTATTTCCCTTATTACTATTATTATTATCGCTATAACTATTATTATTATCCTTATTACTATTATTATTATCGCTATAACTATTATTATTATCCTTACTACTATTATTATTATCGCTATGACTGTTATTATTATCCTTATTCTATTATTACTATCCCTATTACACTTCAGTTTATCCTTATAACAATTATTAATATCGCTATAACTAATATTATTATCCTTATTACTATTATTATTATCGCTATACCTGTTATTATTATCCTTATTACTATTATTATTATCGCTATGACTGCTATTATTATACTTATTCTATTATTACTATCCCTATTACTCTTGTCATCAACCTTATAACTATTATTATTTCCCTTATTACTATTATTATTATCGCTATAACTGTGATTATTATCCTTATTACTATTATTATTATCGCTATAACTGTTACTATTATCCTTATTACTATTATTATTATCGCTCTAACTCTTGTTTTTGTCCTTATATCTATTATTATGATCGTTAATACTATTAGTATTATCGCTATAACTGTTATTATTATCCTTATTACTATTATTATTATCGCCATGTCTGTTATTATTATCCTTACTACTACTATTATTATCGCTATGACTGTTTTTATTATCCTTATTCTATTATTACTATCCCTATTACTCTTGTCTTTATCCTTATAACTATTATTATTATCCTTATTACTATTATTATTATCGCTATAACTATTATTATTATCCTTACTACTATTATTATCATCGCTATGACTGTTATTATTATCCTTATTCTATTATTACTATCCCTATTACTCTTCACTTTATCCTTATAACTATTATTAATATCGCTATAACTATTATTATTATCCTTATTACTATTATTACTAGCACTATAACTATTATTATTATCCTTATTACCATTATTATTATCGCTATGACTGTTATTATTACACTTATTGTATTATTACTATCCCTATTACTCTTGTTTTTATCCTGATAATTATTATTATTTCCCTTATTACAATTATTATTATCGCTATACCTGTTATTATTATCCTTATTACTATTATTATTATCGCTATGACTGCTATTATTATACTTATTCTATTATTACTATCCGTATTACTCTTGTCCTCAACCTTATAACTATTATTATTTCCCTTATTACTATTAGTATTATCGCTATAACTGTTATAATTATCGTTACTCCTATTATTATTATTGCTGTAACTGTTATTATTATCGTTATTACTATTATTATTATCGCTATGACTGTTATTATTATCCTTCTTACTAGTATTATTAGCACTATAACTATTATTATTATCCTTATTACTATTATTATTATCGCTATGATTGTTATTATTATCCTTATTCTATTATTTCTATCCCTATTACTCTTGTCTTTATCGTTATAACTATTATTATTATGCTTATTACTATTATTATTAGCACTATAACTCTTGTTTTTGTCCTTATATCTATTATTATGATCGTTAATACTATTAGTATTATCGTTATAACTGTTATTATTATCCTTATTACTAGTATTATTAGCACTATAACTATTATGTTTATCCTTATTACCATTATTATTCGCACTATAACTATTATTATTATCCTTATTACTATTATTATTATCGCTATATCTATTATTATTATCCTTACTGCTATTATTATTATCGCTATGACTGTTATTATTATCCTTATTCTATTATTACTATCCCTATTACTCTTCACTTTATCCTTATAACTATTATTATTATCGCTATAACTGTTATTATTATCCTTATTACTATTATGATTAGCTCTATAACTATTATTATTATCCTTATTACAAGTATTATTAGCACTATAACTATTATGTTTATCCTTATTACTATTATTATTAGCACTATAACTATTATTATTATCATTAATACTATTATTATTATCGCTATAACTGTTATTATTATCCTTATTACTATTATTATTAGCACTATAACTATTATTATTATCCTTATTACTAGTATTAGTACCACTATAACTATTCTGTTCATCCTTATTACTATTATTATTCGCACTATAAATATTATTATTATCCTTATTACTATTATTTTAAGCACTATAAATATTATTAATATCCTTATTACTATTATTATTATCGCTATACCTGTTATTATTATACTTATTCTATTATTACTATCCCTATTACTCTTGTCTTTATCCTGATAATTATTATTATTTCCCTTATTACTATTATTATTATCGCTATAACTATTATTATTATCCTTATTACTATTATTATTATCGCTATAACTATTATTATTACCCTTACTACTATTATTATTATCGCTATGACTGCTATTATTATACTTATTCTATTATTACTATCCCTATTACTCTTGTCCTCAACCTTATAACTATTATTATTTCCCTTATTACTATTATTATTATCGCTATAACTGTGATTATTATCCTTATTACTATTATTATTATCGCTATAACTGTTACTATTATCCTTATTACTATTATTATTATCGCTCTAACTCTTGTTTTTGTCCTTATATCTATTATTATGATCGTTAATACTATTAGTATTATCGCTATAACTGTTATTATTATCCTTATTACTATTATTATTATCGCCATGTCTGTTATTATTATCCTTATTCTATTATTACTATCCCTATTACTCTTCACTTTATCCTTATAACTATATTTATTATCGCTATAACTATTATTATTATCCTTATTACTATTATTACTAGCACTATAACTATTATTATTATCCTTATTACTATTATTATTATCGCTATATCTATTATTATTATCCTTACTACTACTATTATTATCGCTATGACTGTTTTTATTATCCTTATTCTATTATTACTATCCCTATTACTCTTGTCTTTATCCTTATAACTATTATTATTATCCTTATTACTATTATTATTATCGTTATAACTATTATTATTATCCTTACTACTATTATTATCATCGCTATGACTGTTATTATTATCCTTATTCTATTATTACTATCCCTATTACTCTTCACTTTATCCTTATAACTATTATTAATATCGCTATAACTATTATTATTATCCTTATTACTATTATTACTAGCACTATAACTATTATTATTATCCTTATTACCATTATTATTATCGCTATGACTGTTATTATTATACTTATTGTATTATTACTATCCCTATTACTCTTGTTTTTATCCTGATAATTATTATTATTTCCCCTATTACTATTATTATTATAGCTATAACTGTTACTATTATCCTTATTACTATTATTATTATCGCTATAACTATTATTATTGTCCTTACTACTATTATTATTATCGCTATGACTGTTATTATTATCCTTATTCTATTATTACTATACCTATTACTCTTCACTTTATCCTTATAACTATTATTGTTATCGTTATAACTATTATTATTATCCTTATTACTATTATTATTATCGCTATAACTATTATTATTATCCTTACTACTATTATTATTATCGCTATGACTGTTATTATTATCCTTATTCTATTATTACTATCCCTATTACTCTTCGCTTTATCCTTATAACTATTATTAATATCGCTATAACTATTATTATTATCCTTATTACTATTATTACTAGCACTATAACTATTATTATTTCCCTTATTACTATTATTATTATCGCTATGACTGTTATTATTATCCTTATTCTATTATTACTATACCTATTACTCTTCACTTTATCCTTATAACTATTATTATTATCGTTATAACTATTATTATTATCCTTATTACTAATATTATTATCGCTATGACTGTTTTTATTATCCTTATTCTATTATTACTATCCCTATTACTCTTGTCTTTATCCTTATAACTATTATTATTATCCTTATTACTATTATTATTATCGCTATAACTATTATTATTATCCTTACTACTATTATTATCATCGCTATGGCTGTTATTATTATCCTTATTCTATTATTACTATCCCTATTACTCTTCACTTTATCCTTATAACTATTATTAATATCGCTATAACTATTATTATTATCCTTATTACTATTATTACTAGCACTATAACTATTATAATTATCCTTATTACTATTATTATTATCGCTATATCTATTATTATTATCCTTACTACTATTATTATTATCGCTATGACTGTTATTATTATCCTTATGCTATTGTTACTATACCTATTACTCTTGTCTTTATCCTGGTAATTATTATTATTTCCCTTATTACTATTATTATTATCGCTATAACTGTTATTATTATCCTTATTACTAGTATTATTTGCACTATAATTATTATTATTTCCCTTATTACTATTATTATTATCGCTATAACTGTTATTATTATCCTTATTACTATTATGATTAGCTCTATAACTATTATTATTATCCTTATTACAAGTATTATTAGCACTATAACTATTATGTTTATCCTTATTACTATTATTATTAGCACTATAACTATTATTATTATCATTAATACTATTATTATTATCGCTATAACTGTTATTATTATCCTTATTATTATTATTATTAGCACTATAACTATTATTATTATCCTTATTACTAGTATTAGTACCACTATAACTATTCTGTTTATCCTTATTACTATTATTATTCGCACTATAAATATTATTATTATCCTTATTACTATTATTATTATCGCTATATCTATTATTATTATCCTTACTACTATTATTATTATCGCTATGACTGTTATTATTATCCTTATGCTATTGTTACTATACCTATTACTCTTGTCTTTATCCTGGTAATTATTATTATTTCCCTTATTACTATTATTATTATCGCTATAACTGTTATTATTATCCTTATTACTAGTATTATTTGCACTATAATTATTATTATTTCCCTTATTACTATTATTATTATCGCTATAACTGTTATTATTATCCTTATTACTATTATGATTAGCTCTATAACTATTATTATTATCCTTATTACAAGTATTATTAGCACTATAACTATTATGTTTATCCTTATTACTATTATTATTAGCACTATAACTATTATTATTATCATTAATACTATTATTATTATCGCTATAACTGTTATTATTATCCTTATTATTATTATTATTAGCACTATAACTATTATTACTATCCCTATTACTCTTGTCTTTATCCTGATAATTATTATTATTTCCCTTATTACTATTATTATTATCGCTATAACTATTATTATTATCCTTATTACTATTATTATTATCGCTATAACTATTATTATTATCCTTACTACTATTATTATTATCGCTATGACTGTTATTATTATCCTTATTCTATTATTACTATCCCTATTACACTTCAGTTTATCCTTATAACAATTATTAATATCGCTATAACTAATATTATTATCCTTATTACTATTATTATTATCGCTATACCTGTTATTATTATCCTTATTACTATTATTATTATCGCTATGACTGCTATTATTATACTTATTCTATTATTACTATCCCTATTACTCTTGTCATCAACCTTATAACTATTATTATTTCCCTTATTACTATTATTATTATCGCTATAACTGTGATTATTATCCTTATTACTATTATTATTATCGCTATAACTGTTACTATTATCCTTATTACTATTATTATTATCGCTCTAACTCTTGTTTTTGTCCTTATATCTATTATTATGATCGTTAATACTATTAGTATTATCGCTATAACTGTTATTATTATCCTTATTACTATTATTATTATCGCCATGTCTGTTATTATTATCCTTATTCTATTATTACTATCCCTATTACTCTTCACTTTATCCTTATAACTATATTTATTATCGCTATAACTATTATTATTATCCTTATTACTATTATTACTAGCACTATAACTATTATTATTATCCTTATTACTATTATTATTATCGCTATATCTATTATTATTATCCTTACTACTACTATTATTATCGCTATGACTGTTTTTATTATCCTTATTCTATTATTACTATCCCTATTACTCTTGTCTTTATCCTTATAACTATTATTATTATCCTTATTACTATTATTATTATCGCTATAACTATTATTAGTATCCTTACTACTATTATTATCATCGCTATGACTGTTATTATTATCCTTATTCTATTATTACTATCCCTATTACTCTTCACTTTATCCTTATAACTATTATTAATATCGCTATAACTATTATTATTATCCTTATTACTATTATTACTAGCACTATAACTATTATTATTATCCTTATTACCATTATTATTATCGCTATAACTCTTGTTTTTGTCCTTATATCTATTATTATGATCGTTAATACTATTAGTATTATCGTTATAACTGTTATTATTATCCTTACTACTATTATTGTTATCGCCATGTCTGTTATTATTATCCTTATTCTGTTATTACTATCCCTATGACTCTTCACTTTATCCTTATAACTATATTTATTATCGCTATAACTATTATTATTATCCTTATTACTATTATTACTAGCACTATAACTATTATTATTATCCTTATTACTATTATTATTATCGCTATATCTATTATTATTGTCCTTACTACTATTATTATTATCGCTATGACTGTTATTATTATCCTTATTCTATTGTTACTATACCTATTACTCTTCACTTTATCCTTATAACTATTATTGTTATCGTTATAACTATTATTATTATCCTTATTACTATTATTATTATCGCTATAACTATTATTATTATCCTTACTACTATTATTATTATCGCTATGACTGTTATTATTATCCTTATTCTATTATTACTATCCCTATTACTCTTCGCTTTATCCTTATAACTATAATTAATATCGCTATAACTATTATTATTATCCTTATTACTATTATTACTAGCACTATAACTATTATTATTTCCCTTATTACTATTATTATTATCGCTATGACTGTTATTATTATCCTTATTCTATTATTACTATACCTATTACTCTTCACTTTATCCTTATAACTATTATTATTATCGTTATAACTATTATTATTTTCCTTATTACTAATATTATTATCGCTATGACTGTTTTTATTATCCTTATTCTATTATTACTATCCCTATTACTCTTGTCTTTATCCTTATAACTATTATTATTATCCTTATTACTATTATTATTATCGCTATAACTATTATTATTATCCTTACTACTATTATTATCATCGCTATGACTGTTATTATTATCCTTATTCTATTATTACTATCCCTATTACTCTTCACTTTATCCTTATAACTATTATTAATATCGCTATAACTATTATTATTATCCTTATTACTATTATTACTAGCACTATAACTATTATTATTATCCTTATTACCATTATTATTATCGCTATGACTGTTATTATTATACTTATTGTATTATTACTATCCCTATTACTCTTGTTTTTATCCTGATAATTTTTATTATTTCCCTTATTACTATTATTATTATCGCTATAACTGTGATTATTATCCTTATTACTGTTATTATTATCGCTATAACTGTTATAATTATCGTTATTCCTATTATTATTATTGCTGTAACTGTTATTATTATCGTTAATACTATTATTATTAGCACTATAATTATTATTATTTCCCTTATTACTATTATTATTATCGCTATAACTGTTATTATTATCCTTATTACTATTATGATTAGCTCTATAACTATTATTATTATCCTTATTACAAGTATTATTAGCACTATAACTATTATGTTTATCCTTGTTACTATTATTATTAGCACTATAACTATTATTATTATCATTAATACTATTATTATTATCGCTATAACTGTTATTATTATACTTATTGTATTATTACTATCCCTATTACTCTTGTTTTTATCCTGATAATTATTATTATTTCCCTTATTACTATTATTATTATCGCTATACCTGTTATTATTATCCTTATTACTATTATTATTATCGCTATAACTATTATTATTATCCTTACTACTATTATTATTATCGCTATGACTGCTATTATTATCCTTATTCTATTATTACTATCCCTATTACTCTTCAGTTTATCCTTATAACAATTATTAATATCGCTATAACTAATATTATTATCCTTATTACTATTATTACTAGCACTATAACTATTATTATTATCCTTATTACCATTATTATTATCGCTATGACTGTTATTATTATACTTATTGTATTATTACTATCCCTATTACTCTTGTTTTTATCCTGATAATTTTTATTATTTCCCTTATTACTATTATTATTATCGCTATAACTGTGATTATTATCCTTATTACTGTTATTATTATCGCTATAACTGTTATAATTATCGTTATTCCTATTATTATTATTGCTGTAACTGTTATTATTATCGTTAATACTATTATTATTAGCACTATAATTATTATTATTTCCCTTATTACTATTATTATTATCGCTATAACTGTTATTATTATCCTTATTACTATTATGATTAGCTCTATAACTATTATTATTATCCTTATTACAAGTATTATTAGCACTATAACTATTATGTTTATCCTTGTTACTATTATTATTAGCACTATAACTATTATTATTATCATTAATACTATTATTATTATCGCTATAACTGTTATTATTATACTTATTGTATTATTACTATCCCTATTACTCTTGTTTTTATCCTGATAATTATTATTATTTCCCTTATTACTATTATTATTATCGCTATACCTGTTATTATTATCCTTATTACTATTATTATTATCGCTATAACTATTATTATTATCCTTACTACTATTATTATTATCGCTATGACTGCTATTATTATCCTTATTCTATTATTACTATCCCTATTACTCTTCAGTTTATCCTTATAACAATTATTAATATCGCTATAACTAATATTATTATCCTTATTACTATTATTACTAGCACTATAACTATTATTATTATCCTTATTACTATTATTATTATCGCTATGACTGTTATTATTATACTTATTGTATTATTACTATCCCTATTACTCTTGTTTTTATCCTGATAATTATTATTATTTCCCTTATTACTATTATTATTATCGCTATACCTGTTATTATTATCCTTATTACTATTATTATTATCGCTATGACTGCTATTATTATACTTATTCTATTATTACTATCCCTATTACTCTTGTCCTCAACCTTATAACTATTATTATTTCCCTTATTACTATTATTATTATCGCTATAACTGTGATTATTATCCTTATTACTATTATTATTATCGCTATAACTGTTACTATTATCCTTATTACTATTATTATTATCGCTCTAACTCTTGTTTTTGTCCTTATATCTATTATTATGATCGTTAATACTATTAGTATTATCGCTATAACTGTTATTATTAGCCTTATTACTATTATTATTATCGCTATAACTATTAATATTATCGCTATGACTGTTATTATTATCCTTATTCTATTATTACTATCCCTATTACTCTTGTCTTTATCCTTATAACTATTATTATTATCGCTATAACTATTATTATTATCGTTATGACTGTTATTATTATCCTTACTAATATTATTATTATCGCTATGACTGTTATTATTATCCTTATTCTATTACTACTATCCCTATTACTCTTCTCTTTATCCTTATAACTGTTATTACTATCCTTATAACTATTATTATTATCCTTATTACTATTATTATTATCGCTATGACTGTTATTATTATACTTATTCTATTATTACTATCCCTATTACTCTTGTCTTTATCCTGATAATTATTATTATTTCCCTTATTACTATTATTATTATCATTATAACTGTTATTATTATCCTTATTACTATTATTATTATCGCTATGACTGTTATTATTATCCTTATTCTATTATTACTATCCCTATTACTCTTGTCTCTATCCTTATAACTATTATTATTATGCTTATTACTATTATTATTAGCACTATAACTATTATTATTATCCTTAATACTATTATTATTATCGCTATGACTGTTATTATTATCATTATTTTATTATTAATATCCCTATTACTCTTGTCTTTATCCTTATAACTATTATTATTATCCTTATTACTAATATTATTATCGCTATAACTATTATTATTATCGCTATGACTGTTATTATTATCCTTATTCTATTATTATTTCCCTTATTATTATTATTATTATCGCTATAACTATTATTATTATCCTTATTACTATTAATATCGCTATGACTGTTATTATTATCCTTATTCTACTATCACTATCCCTATTACTCTTGTCTCTATCCTTATAACTATTATTATTATGCTTATTACTATTATTATTATCGCTATAACTATTATTATTATCCATACTACTATTATTATTATCGCTATGACTGTTATTATTATCCTTATCACTATTATTACTAGCACTATAACTATTATGTTTATCCTTATTACTATTATTATTATTGCTATAACTGTTATTATTATCCTTATTACTATTATTATTAGCACTATAGCTATTATTATTATCCTTATTACTATTATTATTATCGCTATAACTATTATTAGTATCCTTATCACTATTATTACTAGCACTATAACTATTATGTTTATCCTTATTACTATTATTATTATCGCTATAAATATTATTATTATCGCTATGACTGTTATTATTATCCTTATTCTATTATTATTTCCCTTATTACTATTATTATTATAGCTGTAACTATTATTATTATCCTTATTACTATTATTATCGCTATGACTGTTATTATTATCCTTATTCTACTATTACTATCATTATTACCCTTGTCTATATCCTTATAACTATTATTATTATGCTTATTACTATTATTTTTATCGCTATAACTATTTATTATTATCCTTACTACTATTATTATTATCGCTATGACTGTTTATTATTATCCTTATTGTATTATTACTATCCCTATTACTCTTGTCTTTATCCTTATAACTCTTATTATTTCGCTTATTGCTATTATTATTATCGCTATAACTATTATTATTATCCTTATTACTATTATTACTAGCACTATAACTATTATTATTATCCTTATTACTGTTATTATTACCGGTATGACTGCTTATTATTATACTTATTCTATTATTACTATCCCTATTACTCTTGTCTTTATCCTTATAACTATTATTGTTATGCTTATTACTATTGTTATTAGCACTAAAACTATTATTATTATCCTTACTACTATTATTATTATCGCTATGACTGTTATTATTATCCTTATTCTATTATTACTATCCCTATTACTCTTCTCTTTATCCTTATAACTATTATTATTATCCTTATAACTATTATTATTATCCTTATTACTATTATTATTATCGCTATGACTGTTATTATTATCCTTACTACTATTATTATTATCGCTATGACTGTTATTATTATCCTTATTCTATTATTACTATCCCTATTACTCTTCTCTTTATCCTTATAACTATTATTATTATCCTTATAACTATTATTATTATCCTTATTACTAATATTATTATCGCTATGACTGTTATTATTATACTTATTCTATTATTACTATCCCTATTACTCTTGTCTTTATCCTTATAACTATTATTATTTGGCTTATTACTATTATTATTATCATTATAACTGTTATTATTATCCGTATTACTAGTATTATTATCTCTATAACTATTATTGTTATCCTCATTACTATTATTATTATCGCTATAACTATTATTATTATCCTTATCACTATTATTACTAGCTCTATAACTATTATGTTTATCCTTATTACTATTATTATTATTGCTATAACTGTTATTATTATCCTTATTCTATTATTACTATCCCTATTACTCTTGTCTTATCCTTATAACTATTATTATTATCCTTATTACTATTATTATTATCCTTATTGTATTATTGCTATTCCTATTACTCTTGTCTTTATCCTGATAATTATTATTATTTCCCATATACAATTATTATTATCGCTATAACTGTTATTATTATCCTTATTACTAGTATTATTAGCACTATAACTATTATGTTTATCCTTATTACTATTTTTATTCACACTATAACTATCATGTTTATCCTTATTACTATTATTATTAGCGCTATAACTATTATTATTATCCTTATTACTATTATTATCGCTATGACTGTTATTATTATCCTTATTCTAATATTACTATCCCTATTACTCTTGTCTCTATCCTTATAGCTATTATTAATATGCTTATTACTATTATTATTATCGCTATGACTGTTATTATTATCCTTATTCTATTATTACTATCCCTATTACTCTTGTCTTGATCCTTATAACTATTATTATTATCCTTATTGCTATTATTATTATCGCTATAACTATTAATATTATCGCTATGACTGTTATTATTATCCTTATTCTATTATTACTATCCCTATTACTCTTGTTTTGATCCTTATAACTATTATTATTATCCTTATTACTGTTATTATTATCGCTATAACTATTAATATTATCGCTATGACTGTTATTATTATCTTTATTCTATTATTACTATCCCTATTACTCTTGTCTTTATCCTTATAACTATTATTATTATCGCTATAACTATTATTATTATCGTTATGACTGTTATTATTATCCTTACTAATATTATTATTATCGCTATGACTGTTATTATTATCCTTATTCTATTACTACTATCCCTATTACTCTTCTCTTTATCCTTATAACTGTTATTACTATCCTTATAACTATTATTATTATCCTTATTACTATTATTATTATCGCTATGACTGTTATTATTATACTTATTCTATTATTACTATCCCTATTACTCTTGTCTTTATCCTGATAATTATTATTATTTCCCTTATTACTATTATTATTATCATTATAACTGTTATTATTATCCTTATTACTAGTATTATTATCTCTATAACTATTATTTGTTATCCTCATTACTATTATTATTATCGCTATAAATATTATTATTATCCTTATCACTATTATTACTAGCACTATAACTATTATGTTTATCCTTATTACTATTATTATTATTGCTATAACTGTTATTATTATCCTTATTCTATTATTACTATCCCTATTACTCTTCTCTTTATCCTTATAACTATTATGATTATCCTTATAACTATTATTATTATCGTTATTACTATTATTATTATCGCTATGACTGTTATTATTATCCTTATTGTATTATTAATATCCCTATTACTCTTGTCTTTATCCTTACAACTATTATTATTATGCTTATTACTATTATTATTATCGCTATAACTGTTATTATTATCCTTACTACTATTATTATTATCGCTATGACTGTTATTATTATCCTTATTCTATTATTACTATCCCTATTACTCTTGTCTCTATCCTTATAACTATTATTATTATCCTTACTACTATTATTATTATCGCTATAACTATTATTATTATCGCTATAACTATTATTATTATCGCTATGACTGTTATTATTATGCTTATTGTATTATTACTATCCCTATTACTTTTGTCTTTATCCTTATAACTATTATTATTTCCCTTATTACTATTATTATTATCATTATAACTGTTATTATTATCCTTATTACTAGTATTATTATCTCTATAACTATTATTGTTATCCTCATTACTATTATTATTATCGCTATGACTGTTATTATTATCCTTATTCTATTATTACTATCCCTATTACTCTTGTCTCTATCCTTATAACTATTATTATTATGCTTATTACTATTATTATTAGCACTATAACTATTATTATTATCCTTAATACTATTATTATTATCGCTATGACTGTTATTATTATCATTATTTTATTATTAATATCCCTATTACTCATGTCTTTATCCTTATAACTATTATTATTATCCTTATTACTAATATTATTATCGCTATAACTATTATTATTATCGCTATGACTGTTATTATTATCCTTATTCTATTATTATTTCCCTTATTATTATTATTATTATCGCTATAACTATTATTATTATCCTTATTACTATTAATATCGCTATGACTGTTATTATTATCCTTATTCTACTATCACTATCCCTATTACTCTTGTCTCTATCCTTATAACTATTATTATTATGCTTATTACTATTATTATTATCGCTATAACTATTATTATTATCCATACTACTATTATTATTATCGCTATGACTGTTATTATTATCCTTATCACTATTATTACTAGCACTATTTATTATGTTTATCCTTATTACTATTATTATTATTGCTATAACTGTTATTATTATCCTTATTACTATTATTATTAGCACTATAGCTATTATTATTATCCTTATTACTATTATTATTATCGCTATAACTATTATTAGTATCCTTATCACTATTATTACTAGCACTATAACTATTATGTTTATCCTTATTACTATTATTATTATCGCTATAAATATTATTATTATCGCTATGACTGTTATTATTATCCTTATTCTATTATTATTTCCCTTATTACTATTATTATTATCGCTGTAACTATTATTATTATCCTTATTACTATTATTATCGCTATGACTGTTATTATTATCCTTATTCTACTATTACTATCATTATTACCCTTGTCTATATCCTTATAACTATTATTATTATGCTTATTACTATTATTTTTATCGCTATAACTATTATTATTATCCTTACTACTATTATTATTATCGCTATGACTGTTATTATTATCCTTATTGTATTATTACTATCCCTATTACTCTTGTCTTTATCCTTATAACTCTTATTATTTCGCTTATTGCTATTATTATTATTATCGCTATAACTATTATTATTATCCTTATTACTATTATTACTAGCACTATAACTATTATTATTATCCTTATTACTGTTATTATTACCGGTATGACTGTTATTATTATACTTATTCTATTATTACTATCCCTATTACTCTTGTCTTTATCCTTATAACTATTATTGTTATGCTAATTACTATTGTTATGAGCACTAAAACTATTATTATTATCCTTACTACTATTATTATTATCCTTACTACTATTATTATTATCGCTATGACTGTTATTATTATCCTTATTCTATTATTACTATCCCTATTACTCTTCTCTTTATCCTTATAACTATTATTATTATCCTTATAACTATTATTATTATCCTTATTACTATTATTATTATCGCTGTGACTGTTATTATTATACTTATTCTATTATTACTATCCCTATTACTCTTGTCTTTATCCTGATAATTATTATTATTTCCCTTATTACAATTATTATTATCGCTATAACTATTATTGTTATGCTTATTACTATTATTATTAGCACTAAAACTATTATTATTATCCTTATTACTATTATTATTATCGCTATGACTGTTATTATTATCCTTATTGTATTATTAATATCCCTACTACTCTTGTCTTTATCCTTACAACTATTATTATTATGCTTATTACTATTATTATTATCGCTATAACTGTTATTATTATCCTTACTACTATTATTATTATCGCTATGACTGTTATTATTATCCTTATTCTATTATTACTATCCCTATTACTCTTGTCTCTATCCTTATAACTATTATTATTATCCTTACTACTATTATTATTATCGCTATAACTATTATTATTATCCTCATTACTATTATTATTATCGCTATGACTGTTATTATTATCCTTATTCTATTATTACTATCCCTATTACTCTTGTCTTTATCCTTATAACTATTATTATTATCCTTATTACTATTATTATTATCGCTATAACTATTATTGTTATCGCTATGACTGTTATTATTATTCTTATTGTATTATTACTATCCCTATTACTTTTGTCTTTATCCTTATAACTATTATTATTTCCCTTATTACTATTATTATTATCGCTATAACTATTATTATTATCCTTATTACTAGTATTATTAGCACTATAACTATTATGTTCATCCTTATTACTATTATTATTCGCACTATAACTATTATTATTATCCTTATTACTATTATTATTATCGCTATAACTATTATTATTATCCTTATTACTATTATTACTAGCACTATAACTATTATTATTATCCTTATTACTATTATTATTATCGCTATGACTGTTATTATTATGCTTATTCTACTATTACTATCCCTATTACTCTTGCCTCTATTCTTATAACTATTATTATTATGCTTATTACTATTATTATTATCGCTATAACTATTATTGTTATCCTTACTACTATTATTATTATCGCTATGACTGTTATTATTATCCTTATTCTATTATTACTATCCCTATTACTCTTGTCTTTATCCTTATAACTATTATTATTTCCCTTATTACTATTATTATTATCATTATAACTGTTATTATTATCCTTATTACTAGTATTATTATCTCTATAACTATTATTGTTATCCTCATTACTATTATTATTATCGCTATGACTGTTATTATTATCCTTATTCTACTATCACTATCCCTATTACTCTTGTCTCTATCCTTATAACTATTATTATTATGCTTATTACTATTATTATTATCGCTATAACTATTATTATTATCCATACTACTATTATTATTATCGCTATGACTGTTATTATTATCCTTATCACTATTATTACTAGCACTGTAACTATTATGTTTATCCTTATTACTATTATTATTATTGCTATAACTGTTATTATTATCCTTATTACTATTATTATTAGCACTATAGCTATTATTATTATCCTTATTACTATTATTATTATCGCTATAACTATTATTATTATCCTTATCACTATTATTACTAGCACTATAACTCTTATGTTTATCCTTATTACTATTATTATTATCGCTATAAATATTATTATTATCGCTATGACTGTTATTATTATCCTTATTCTATTATTATTTCCCTTATTACTATTATTATTATCGCTATAACTATTATTATTATCCTTATTACTATTATTATTATCGCTATGACTGTTATTATTATACTTATTCTATTATTACTATCCCTATTACTCTTGTCTTTATCCTTATAACTATTATTGTTATGCTTATTACTATTATTATTAGCACTAAAACTATTATTATTAGCACTAAAACTAATATTATTATCCTTATTACTATTATTATTATCGCTATGACTGTTATTATTATACTTATTCTATTATTAATATCCATATAACTCTTGTCTCTATCCTTATAACTATTATTATTATGCTTATTACTATTATTATTACCACTATAACTGTTATTATTATCCTTATTACTATTATTATTATCGCTATGACTGTTATTATTATACTTATTCTATTATTACTATCCCTATTAGTCTTGTCTTTACCCTTATAACTATTATTATTATCGCTATAACTATTATTATTATCGCTATGACTGTTATTATTATCCTTATTCTATTATTACTATCCCTATTACTCCTGTCTCTATCCTTATTACTATTATTATTATCCTTATAACTATTATTATTATCCTTATTACTATTATTATTATCGCTATGACTGTTATTATTATCCTTATTCTATTATTACTATCCCTATTACTCTTGTCTTTATCCTTATAACTATTATTATTTCCCTTATTACTATTATTATTATCATTATAACTGTTATTATTATCCTTATTACTAGTATTATTATCTCTATAACTATTATTGTTATCCTCATTACTATTATTATTATCGCTATAACTGTTATTATTATCCTTATTCTATTATTACTATCCCTATTACTCCTGTCTCTATCCTTATTACTATTATTATTATCCTTATAACTATTATTATTATCCTTATTACTATTATTATTATCGCTATGACTGTTATTATTATCCTTATTCTATTATTACTATCCCTATTACTCTTGTCTTTATCCTTATAACTATTATTATTTCCCTTATTACTATTATTATTATCATTATAACTGTTATTATTATCCTTATTACTAGTATTATTATCTCTATAACTATTATTGTTATCCTCATTACTATTATTATTATCGCTATAACTGTTATTATTATCCGTATTGTATTATTACTATAGCTATTACTCTTGTCCTTATCCTTATAACTATTATTATTTCCCTTATTGCTATTAGTATTATCGCTATAACTATTATTATTATCCTTATTACTATTATTACTAGCACTATAACTATTATTATTATCCTTATTACTGTTATTATTACCGCTATGACTGTTATTATTATACTTATTCTATTATTACCATCCATATTACTCTTGTCTCTATCCTTATAACTATTATTCTTATGTTTATTACTATTATTGTTATCGCTATAACTATTATTATTATCCTTACTACTATTATTATCGCTATGACTGTTATTATTATCCTTATTCTATTATTACTATCCCTATTACTCTTGTCTTTATCCTTATAACTATTATTATTTCCCTTATTGCTATAATTATTATCGCTATAACTATTATTATTACCGCTATGACTGTTATTATTATCCTTATTGTATTATTACTATAGCTATTACTCTTGTCTTTATCCTTATAACTATTATTATTTCCCTTATTGTTAGTATTATTATCGCTATAACTATTATTATTATCCTTATTACTATTATTACTAGCACTATAACTATTATTATTATCCTTATTACTATTATTATTATCGCTATAACTTTTATTATTATCCTTATCACTATTATTACTAGCACTATAACTATTATGTTTATCCTTATTACTGTTATTATTATTGCTATAACTGTTATTATTATCCTTATTCTATTATTACTATCCCTATTACTCTTGTCTTTATCCTTATAACTATTATTATTTCCCTGATTACTATTATTATTATCATTATAACTGTTATTATTATCCTTATTACTAGTATTATTATCTCTATAACTATTATTGTTATCCTCATTACTATTATTATTATCGCTATGACGGTTATTATTATCCTTATTCTATTATTACTATCCCTATTACTCTTGTCTTTATCCTTATAACTATTGTTATTACCCTTATTACTATTATTATTATCGCTATAACTATTATTATTATCGCTATGACTGTTATTATTATCCTTATTCTATTATTACTATCCCTATTACTCTTGTCTTTATCCTTATAACTATTATTATTTCCCTTATTGCTATTATTATTATCGCTATGACTGTTATTATTATCCTTATTCTATTATTACTGTCCCTATTACTCTTGTCTTTATCCTTATAACTATTATTATTATCCTTATTACTATTATTATTATCGCTATAACTATTATCATTATCGCTATGACTGTTATTATTATCCTTATTCTATTATTACTATCCCTATTACTCTTGACTTTATCCTTATAACTATTATTATTTCCCTTATTACTATTATTATTATCATTATAACTGTTATTATTATCCTTATTACTAGTATTATTATCTCTATAACTATTATTGTTATCCTCATTACTATTATTATTATCGCTATAACTGTTATTATTATCCGTATTGTATTATTACTATAGCTATTACTCTTGTCCTTATCCTTATAACTATTATTATTTCCCTTATTGCTATTATTATTATCGCTATAACTATTATTATTATCCTTATTACTATTATTACTAGCACTATAACTATTATTATTATCCTTATTACTGTTATTATTACCGCTATGACTGTTATTATTATCCTTACTACTATTATTATCGCTATGACTGTTATTATTATCCTTATTCTATTATTACTATCCCTATTACTCTTGTCTTTATCCTTATAACTATTATTATTTCCCTTATTGCTATTATTATTATCGCTATGACTGTTATTATCATCCATATTCTATTATTACTATCCCTATTACTCTTGTCATTATCCTTATAACTATTATTATTATCCTTATTACTATTATTATTATCGCTATAACTATTATTATTACCGCTATGACTGTTATTATTATCCTTATTACTATTATTATCGCTATGACTGTTATTATTATCCTTACTCTACGATTACTATCCCTATTACTCTTGTATCTATCCTTATAACTATTATTATTATGCTTATTACTATTATTATTATCCTTACTACTATTATTATTATCGCTATGACTGTTATTATTATCCTTATTCTATTATTACTATCCCTATTACTCTTGTCTTTATCCTTATAACTATTATTATTATCGCTATAACTATTATTATTATCGCTATGACTGTTATTATTATCCTTATTCTATTATTACTATCCCTATTACTCTTGTCTTTATCCTTATAACTATTATTATTTCCCTTATTACTATTATTATTATCATTATAACTATTATTATTATCCTTATTACTACTATTATTATCGCTATGACTGTTATTATTATCCTTACTCTACTATTACTATCCCTATTACTCTTGTCTCTATCCTTATAACTATTATAATTATCCTTACTACTATTATTATTATCGCTATGACAGTTATTATTATTCTTATTCTATTATTACTA
The DNA here is from genome assembly GCA_945859555.1 of Megachile ligniseca. Lineage (NCBI taxonomy): Eukaryota > Metazoa > Arthropoda > Insecta > Hymenoptera > Megachilidae > Megachile > Megachile ligniseca. Next base: position 86,953 of record CAMAOC010000045.1, read on the forward strand.
TCCCTATTACTCTTCTCTTTATCCTTATAACTATTAGTATTATCCTTATTACTATTATTATTGTCGCTATAACTATTATTATTAACCTTATTACTATTATTACTAGCACTATAACTATTATTATTATCCTTATTACTATTATTATTATCGCTATAACTATTATTATTATCGCTATGACTGTTATTATTATCCTTATTCTATTATTACTATCCCTATGAGTCTTGTCTTTATCCTTATAACTATTATTATTTCCCTTATTGCTATTATTATTATCGCTATGACTGTTATTATTATCCTTATTACTATTATTATTATCGCTATAACTATTATTATTATCGCTATGACTGTTATTATTATCCTTATTCTATTATTACTATCCCTATTACTCTTGTCTTTATTATTATAACTATTATTATTTCCCTTATTGCTATTATTATTATCGCTATGACTGTTATTATTATCCTTATTCTATTATTACGATCCGCATTACTCTTGTCTTTATCCTTATAACTATTATTATTATCCATATTACTATTATTATTATCGCTATAACTATTATTATTACCGCTATGACTGTTATTATTATCCTTATTCTATTATTACTATCCCAATTACTCTTGTCTTTATCCTTATAACTATTATTATTATCCTTATTACTATTATTATTATCGCTATAATTATTATTATTACCGCTATGACTGTTATTATTATCCTTATTCTATTATTACTATCCCTATTACTCTTGTCTTTATCCTTATAACTATTATTATTTCCCTTATTACTATTATTATTATCATTATAACTGTTATTATTATCGTTATTCTATTATTACTATCCCTATTACTCTTGTCTCTATCCTTATAACTATTATTATTATGCTTATTACTATTATTATTAGCACTATAACTATTATTATTATCCTTATTACTATTATTATTATCGGTATGGCTGTTATTATTATACTTATTCTATTATTACTATCCCTATTAGTCTTGTCTTTATCCTTATAACTATGATTATCGCTATAACTATTATTATTATCGCTATGACTGTTATTATTATCCTTATTGTATTATTACTATAGCTATTACTCTTGTCTTTATCCTTATAACTATTATTATTTCCCTTATTGCTAGTATTATTATCGCTATAACTATTATTATTTTCCTTATTACTATTATTACTAGCACTATAACTATTATTATTATCCTTATTACTATTATTATTATCGCTATAACTTTTATTATTATCCTTATCACTGTTATTACTAGCACTATAACTATTATGTTTATCCTTATTACTGTTATTATTATTGCTATAACTGTTATTATTATCCTTATTCTATTATTACTATCCCTATTACTCTTGTCTTTATCCTTATAACTATTATTATTTCCCTGATTACTATTATTATTATCATTATAACTGTTATTATTATCCTTATTACTAGTATTATTATCTCTATAACTATTATTGTTATCCTCATTACTATTATTATTATCGCTATGACTGTTATTATTATCCTTATTCTATTATTACTATCCCTATTACTCTTGTCTTTATCCTTATAACTATTGTTATTATCCTTATTACTATTATTATTATCGCTATAACTATTATTATTATCGCTATGACTGTTATTATTATCCTTATTCTATTATTTCTATCCCTATTACTCTTGTCTTTATCCTTATAACTATTATTATTTCCCTTATTGCTATTATTATTATCGCTATGACTGTTATTATTATCCTTATTCTATTATTACTATCCCTATTACTCTTGTCTTTATCCTTATAACTATTATTATTATCCTTATTACTATTATTATTATCGCTATAACTATTATCATTATCGCTATGACCGTTATTATTATCCTTATTCTATTATTACTATCCCTATTACTCTTGACTTTATCCTTATAACTATTATTATTTCCCTTATTACTATTATTATTATCATTATAACTGTTATTATTATCCTTATTACTAGTATTATTATCTCTATAACTATTATTGTTATCCTCATTACTATTATTATTATCGCTATAACTGTTATTATTATCCGTATTGTATTATTACTATAGCTATTACTCTTGTCCTTATCCTTATAACTATTATTATTTCCCTTATTGCTATTATTATTATCGCTATAACTATTATTATTATCCTTATTACTATTATTACTAGCACTATAACTATTATTATTATCCTTATTACTGTTATTATTACCGCTATGACTGTTATTATTATCCTCACTACTATTATTATCGCTATGACTGTTATTATTATCCTTATTCTATTATTACTATCCCTATTACTCTTGTCTTTATCCTTATAACTATTATTATTTCCCTTATTGCTATTATTATTATCGCTATGACTGTTATTATCATCCATATTCTATTATTACTATCCCTATTACTCTTGTCATTATCCTTATAACTATTATTATTATCCTTATAACTATTATTATTATCGCTATAACTATTATTATTATCGCTATGACTGTTATTATTATCCTTATTCTATTATTACTATCCCTATTACTCCTGTCTCTATCCTTATTACTATTATTATTATCCTTATAACTATTATTATTATCCTTATTACTATTATTATTATCGCTATGACTGTTATTATTATCCTTATTCTATTATTACTATCCCTATTACTCTTGTCTTTATCCTTATAACTATTATTATTTCCCTTATTACTATTATTATTATCATTATAACTGTTATTATTATCCTTATTACTAGTATTATTATCTCTATAACTATTATTGTTATCCTCATTACTATTATTATTATCGCTATAACTGTTATTATTATCCGTATTGTATTATTACTATAGCTATTACTCTTGTCCTTATCCTTATAACTATTATTATTTCCCTTATTGCTATTAGTATTATCGCTATAACTATTATTATTATCCTTATTACTATTATTACTAGCACTATAACTATTATTATTATCCTTATTACTGTTATTATTACCGCTATGACTGTTATTATTATACTTATTCTATTATTACCATCCATATTACTCTTGTCTCTATCCTTATAACTATTATTCTTATGTTTATTACTATTATTGTTATCGCTATAACTATTATTATTATCCTTGCTACTATTATTATCGCTATGACTGTTATTATTATCCTTATTCTATTATTACTATCCCTATTACTCTTGTCTTTATCCTTATAACTATTATTATTTCCCTTATTGCTATAATTATTATCGCTATAACTATTATTATTACCGCTATGACTGTTATTATTATCCTTATTGTATTATTACTATAGCTATTACTCTTGTCTTTATCCTTATAACTATTATTATTTCCCTTATTGTTAGTATTATTATCGCTATAACTATTATTATTATCCTTATTACTATTATTACTAGCACTATAACTATTATTATTATCCTTATTACTATTATTATTATCGCTATAACTTTTATTATTATCCTTATCACTATTATTACTAGCACTATAACTATTATGTTTATCCTTATTACTGTTATTATTATTGCTATAACTGTTATTATTATCCTTATTCTATTATTACTATCCCTATTACTCTTGTCTTTATCCTTATAACTATTATTATTTCCCTGATTACTATTATTATTATCATTATAACTGTTATTATTATCCTTATTACTAGTATTATTATCTCTATAACTATTATTGTTATCCTCATTACTATTATTATTATCGCTATGACTGTTATTATTATCCTTATTCTATTATTACTATCCCTATTACTCTTGTCTTTATCCTTATAACTATTGTTATTATCCTTATTACTATTATTATTATCGCTATAACTATTATTATTATCGCTATGACTGTTATTATTATCCTTATTCTATTATTTCTATCCCTATTACTCTTGTCTTTATCCTTATAACTATTATTATTTCCCTTATTGCTATTATTATTATCGCTATGACTGTTATTATTATCCTTATTCTATTATTACTATCCCTATTACTCTTGTCTTTATCCTTATAACTATTATTATTGTCCTTATTACTATTATTATTATCGCTATAACTATTATCATTATCGCTATGACCGTTATTATTATCCTTATTCTATTATTACTATCCCTATTACTGTTGACTTTATCCTTATAACTATTATTATTTCCCTTATTACTATTATTATTATCATTATAACTGTTATTATTATCCTTATTACTAGTATTATTATCTCTATAACTATTATTGTTATCCTCATTACTATTATTATTATCGCTATAACTGTTATTATTATCCGTATTGTATTATTACTATAGCTATTACTCTTGTCCTTATCCTTATAACTATTATTATTTCCCTTATTGCTATTATTATTATCGCTATAACTATGATTATTATCCTTATTACTATTATTACTAGCACTATAACTATTATTATTATCCTTATTACTGTTATTATTACCGCTATGACTGTTATTATTATCCTTACTACTATTATTATCGCTATGACTGTTATTATTATCCTTATTCTATTATTACTATCCCTATTACTCTTGTCTTTATCCTTATAACTATTATTATTTCCCTTATTGCTATTATTATTATCGCTATGACTGTTATTATCATCCATATTCTATTATTACTATCCCTATTACTCTTGTCATTATCCTTATAACTATTATTATTATCCTTATTACTATTATTATTATCGCTATAACTATTATTATTACCGCTATGACTGTTATTATTATCCTTATTACTATTATTATCGCTATGACTGTTATTATTATCCTTACTCTACGATTACTATCCCTATTACTCTTGTATCTATCCTTATAACTATTATTATTATGCTTATTACTATTATTATTATCCTTACTACTATTATTATTATCGCTATGACAGTTATTATTATTCTTATTCTATTATTACTATCCAAATTACTCTTCTCTTTATCCTTATAACTATTAGTATTATCCTTATTACTATTATTATTATCGCTATAACTATTATTATTAACCTTATTACTATTATTACTAGCACTATAACTATTATTATTATCCTTATTACTATTATTATTATCGCTATAACTATTATTATTATCGCTATGACTGTTATTATTATCCTTATTCTATTATTACTATCCCTATTAGTCTTGTCTTTATCCTTATAACTATTATTATTTCCCTTATTGCTATTATTATTATCGCTATGACTGTTATTATTATCCTTATTACTATTATTATTATCGCTATAACTATTATTATTATCGCTATGACTGTTATTATTATCCTTATTCTATTATTACTATCCCTATTACTCTTGTCTTTATTATTATAACTATTATTATTTCCCTTATTGCTATTATTATTATCGCTATGACTGTTATTATTATCCTTATTCTATTATTACTATCCCTATTACTCTTGTCTTTATTATTATAACTATTATTATTTCCCTTATTGCTATTATTATTATCGCTATGACTGTTATTATTATCCTTATTCTATTATTACGATCCGCATTACTCTTGTCTTTATCCTTATAACTATTATTATTATCCTTATTACTATTATTATTATCGCTATAACTATTATTATTACCGCTATGACTGTTATTATTATCCTTATTCTATTATTACTATCCCAATTACTCTTGTCTTTATCCTTATAACTATTATTATTTCCCTTATTACTATTATTATTATCATTATAACTGTTATTATTATCCTTATTCTATTATTACTATCCCTATTACTCTTGTCTCTATCCTTATAACTATTATTATTATGCTTATTACTATTATTATTAGCACTATAACTATTATTATTATCCTTATTACTATTATTATTATCGGTATGGCTGTTATTATTATACTTATTCTATTATTACTATCCCTATTAGTCTTGTCTTTATCCTTATAACTATGATTATCGCTATAACTATTATTATTATCGCTATGACTGTTATTATTATCCTTATTGTATTATTAATATCCCTATTACTCTTGTCTTTATCCTTATAACTATTATTATTATCCTTATTACTATTATTATCGCTATGACTGTTATTATTATCCTTATTCTACTATTACTATCCCTATTACTCTTGTCTCTATCCTTACAACTATTATTATTATGCTTATTACTATTATTATTATCGCTATAACTATTATTATTATCCTTTCTACTATTATTATTATCGCAATGACGGTTATTATTATCCTTATTCTATTATTACTATCCCTATTACTCTTCTCTTTATCCTTATAACTATTATTATTTCCCTTATTGCTATGATTATTATCGCTATGACTGTTATTATTATCCATATTCTATTATTACTATCCCTATTACTCTTGTCTTTATCCGTATAACTATTATTATTTCCCTTATTGCTATTATTATTATCGCTATGACTGTTATTATTATCCTTTTTCTATTATTACGATCCGCATTACTCTTGTCTTTATCCTTATAACTATTATTATTATCCTTATTACTATTATTATTATCGCTATAACTATTATTATTACCGCTATGACTGTTATTATTATCCTTATTCTATTATTACTATCCCTATTACTCTTGTCTTTATCCTTATAACTATTATTATTTCCCTTATTACTATTATTATTATCATTATAACTGTTATTATTATCCTTATTACTAGTATTATTATCTCTATAACTATTATTGTTATCCTCATTACTATTATTATTATCGCTATCCCTGTTATTATTATCCTTATTCTATTATTACTATCCCTATTACTCTTGTCTCTATCCTTATAACTATTATTATTATGCTTATTACTATTATTATTAGCACTATAACTGTTATTATTATCCTTATTACTATTATTATTATCGGTAAGGCTGTTATTATTATACTTATTCTATTATTACTATCCCTATTAGTCTTGTCTTTATCCTTATAACTATTATTATTTCCCTTATTGTTAGTATTATTATCGCTATAACTATTATTATTATCCTTATTACTATTATTACTAGCACTATAACTATTATTATTATCCTTATTACTATTATTATTATCGCTATAACTTTTATTATTATCCTTATCACTATTATTACTAGCACTATAACTATTATGTTTATCCTTATTACTGTTATTATTATTGCTATAACTGTTATTATTATCCTTATTCTATTATTACTATCCCTATTACTCTTGTCTTTATCCTTATAACTATTATTATTTCCCTGATTACTATTATTATTATCATTATAACTGTTATTATTATCCTTATTACTAGTATTATTATCTCTATAACTATTATTGTTATCCTCATTACTATTATTATTATCGCTATGACGGTTATTATTATCCTTATTCTATTATTACTATCCCTATTACTCTTGTCTTTATCCTTATAACTATTGTTATTATCCTTATTACTATTATTATTATCGCTATAACTATTATTATTATCGCTATGACTGTTATTATTATCCTTATTCTATTATTACTATCCCTATTACTCTTGTCTTTATCCTTATAACTATTGTTATTATCCTTATTACTATTATTATTATCGCTATAACTATTATTATTATCGCTATGACTGTTATTATTATCCTTATTCTATTATTACTATCCCTATTACTCTTGTCTTTATCCTTATAACTATTATTATTTCCCTTATTACTATTATTATTATCATTATAACTGTTATTATTATCCTTATTACTAGTATTATTATCTCTATAACTATTATTGTTATCCTCATTACTATTATTATTATCGCTATAACTGTTATTATTATCCGTATTGTATTATTACTATAGCTATTACTCTTGTCCTTATCCTTATAACTATTATTATTTCCCTTATTGCTATTATTATTATCGCTATAACTATTATTATTATCCTTATTACTATTATTACTAGCACTATAACTATTATTATTATCCTTATTACTGTTATTATTACCGCTATGACTGTTATTATTATCCTTACTACTATTATTATCGCTATGACTGTTATTATTATCCTTATACTATTATTACTATCCCTATTACTCTTGTCTTTATCCTTATAACTATTATTATTTCCCTTATTGCTATTATTATTATCGCTATGACTGTTATTATCATCCATATTCTATTATTACTATCCCTATTACTCTTGTCATTATCCTTATAACTATTATTATTATCCTTATTACTATTATTATTATCGCTATAACTATTATTATTACCGCTATGACTGTTATTATTATCCTTATTACTATTATTATCGCTATGACTGTTATTATTATCCTTACTCTACGATTACTATCCCTATTACTCTTGTATCTATCCTTATAACTATTATTATTATGCTTATTACTATTATTATTATCCTTACTACTATTATTATTATCGCTATGACTGTTATTATTATCCTTATTCTATTATTACTATCCCTATTACTCTTGTCTTTATCCTTATAACTATTATTATTATCGCTATAACTATTATTATTATCGCTATGACTGTTATTATTATCCTTATTCTATTATTACTATCCCTATTACTCTTGTCTTTATCCTTATAACTATTATTATTTTCCTTATTACTATTATTATTATCATTATAACTATTATTATTATCCTTATTACTACTATTATTATCGCTATGACTGTTATTATTATCCTTACTCTACTATTACTATCCCTATTACTCTTGTCTCTATCCTTATAACTATTATTATTATCCTTACTACTATTATTATTATCGCTATGACAGTTATTATTATTCTTATTCTATTATTACTATCCCTATTACTCTTCTCTTTATCCTTATAACTATTAGTATTATCCTTATTACTATTATTATTGTCGCTATAACTATTATTATTAACCTTATTACTATTATTACTAGCACTATTACTCTTGTCTTTATCCTTATAACTATTATTATTTCCCTTATTGCTATTATTATTATCGCTATGACTGTTATTTTTATCCTTATTCTATTATTACGATCCGCATTACTCTTGTCTTTATCCTTATAACTATTATTATTATCCTTATTACTATTATTATTATCGCTATAACTATTATTATTACCGCTATGACTGTTATTATTATCCTTATTCTATTATTACTATCCCAATTACTCTTGTCTTTATCGTTTTAACTATTATTATTATCCTTATTACTATTATTATTATCGCTATAATTATTATTATTACCGCTATGACTGTTATTATTATCCTTATTCTATTATTACTATCCCTATTACTCTTGTCTTTATCCTTATAACTATTGTTATTATCCTTATTACTATTATTATTATCGCTATAACTATTATTATTATCGCTATGACTGTTATTATTATCCTTATTCTATTATTACTATCCCTATTACTCTTGTCTTTATCCTTATAACTATTATTATTTCCCTTATTACTATTATTATTATCATTATAACTGTTATTATTATCCTTATTACTAGTATTATTATCTCTATAACTATTATTGTTATCCTCATTACTATTATTATTATCGCTATAACTGTTATTATTATCCGTATTGTATTATTACTATAGCTATTACTCTTGTCCTTATCCTTATAACTATTATTATTTCCCTTATTGCTATTATTATTATCGCTATAACTATTATTATTATCCTTATTACTATTATTACTAGCACTATAACTATTATTATTATCCTTATTACTGTTATTATTACCGCTATGACTGTTATTATTATCCTTACTACTATTATTATCGCTATGACTGTTATTATTATCCTTATACTATTATTACTATCCCTATTACTCTTGTCTTTATCCTTATAACTATTATTATTTCCCTTATTGCTATTATTATTATCGCTATGACTGTTATTATCATCCATATTCTATTATTACTATCCCTATTACTCTTGTCATTATCCTTATAACTATTATTATTATCCTTATTACTATTATTATTATCGCTATAACTATTATTATTACCGCTATGACTGTTATTATTATCCTTATTACTATTATTATCGCTATGACTGTTATTATTATCCTTACTCTACGATTACTATCCCTATTACTCTTGTATCTATCCTTATAACTATTATTATTATGCTTATTACTATTATTATTATCCTTACTACTATTATTATTATCGCTATGACTGTTATTATTATCCTTATTCTATTATTACTATCCCTATTACTCTTGTCTTTATCCTTATAACTATTATTATTATCGCTATAACTATTATTATTATCGCTATGACTGTTATTATTATCCTTATTCTATTATTACTATCCCTATTACTCTTGTCTTTATCCTTATAACTATTATTATTTTCCTTATTACTATTATTATTATCATTATAACTATTATTATTATCCTTATTACTACTATTATTATCGCTATGACTGTTATTATTATCCTTACTCTACTATTACTATCCCTATTACTCTTGTCTCTATCCTTATAACTATTATTATTATCCTTACTACTATTATTATTATCGCTATGACAGTTATTATTATTCTTATTCTATTATTACTATCCCTATTACTCTTCTCTTTATCCTTATAACTATTAGTATTATCCTTATTACTATATTATTGTCGCTATAACTATTATTATTAACCTTATTACTATTATTACTAGCACTATTACTCTTTGTCTTTATCCTTATAACTATTATTATTTCCCTTATTGCTATTATTATTATCGCTATGACTGTTATTTTTATCCTTATTCTATTATTACGATCCGCATTACTCTTGTCTTTATCCTTATAACTATTATTATTATCCTTATTACTATTATTATTATCGCTATAACTATTATTATTACCGCTATGACTGTTATTATTATCCTTATTCTATTATTACTATCCCAATTACTCTTGTCTTTATCGTTTTAACTATTATTATTATCCTTATTACTATTATTATTATCGCTATAATTATTATTATTACCGCTATGACTGTTATTATTATCCTTATTCTATTATTACTATCCCTATTACTCTTGTCTTTATCCTTATAACTATTATTATTTCCCTTATTACTATTATTATTATCATTATAACTGTTATTATTATCCTTATTACTAGTATTATTATCTCTATAACTATTATTGTTATCCTCATTACTATTATTATTATCGCTATCCCTGTTATTATTATCCTTATTCTATTATTACTATCCCTATTACTCTTGTCTCTATCCTTATAACTATTATTATTATGCTTATTACTATTATTATTAGCACTATAACTGTTATTATTATCCTTATTACTATTATTATTATCGGTATGGCTGTTATTATTATACTTATTCTATTATTACTATCCCTATTAGTCTTGTCTTTATCCTTATAACTATTATTATTTCCCTTATTGTTAGTATTATTATCGCTATAACTATTATTATTATCCTTATTACTATTATTACTAGCACTATAACTATTATTATTATCCTTATTACTATTATTATTATCGCTATAACTTTTATTATTATCCTTATCACTATTATTACTAGCACTATAACTATTATGTTTATCCTTATTACTGTTATTATTATTGCTATAACTGTTATTATTATCCTTATTCTATTATTACTATCCCTATTACTCTTGTCTTTATCCTTATAACTATTATTATTTCCCTGATTACTATTATTATTATCATTATAACTGTTATTATTATCCTTATTACTAGTATTATTATCTCTATAACTATTATTGTTATCCTCATTACTATTATTATTATCGCTATGACGGTTATTATTATCCTTATTCTATTATTACTATCCCTATTACTCTGTCTTTATCCTTATAACTATTGTTATTATCCTTATTACTATTATTATTATCGCTATAACTATTATTATTATCGCTATGACTGTTATTATTATCCTTATTCTATTATTACTATCCCTATTACTCTTGTCTTTATCCTTATAACTATTGTTATTATCCTTATTACTATTATTATTATCGCTATAACTATTATTATTATCGCTATGACTGTTATTATTATCCTTATTCTATTATTACTATCCCTATTACTCTTGTCTTTATCCTTATAACTATTATTATTTCCCTTATTACTATTATTATTATCATTATAACTGTTATTATTATCCTTATTACTAGTATTATTATCTCTATAACTATTATTGTTATCCTCATTACTATTATTATTATCGCTATAACTGTTATTATTATCCGTATTGTATTATTACTATAGCTATTACTCTTGTCCTTATCCTTATAACTATTATTATTTCCCTTATTGCTATTATTATTATCGCTATAACTATTATTATTATCCTTATTACTATTATTACTAGCACTATAACTATTATTATTATCCTTATTACTGTTATTATTACCGCTATGACTGTTATTATTATCCTTACTACTATTATTATCGCTATGACTGTTATTATTATCCTTATACTATTATTACTATCCCTATTACTCTTGTCTTTATCCTTATAACTATTATTATTTCCCTTATTGCTATTATTATTATCGCTATGACTGTTATTATCATCCATATTCTATTATTACTATCCCTATTACTCTTGTCATTATCCTTATAACTATTATTATTATCCTTATTACTATTATTATTATCGCTATAACTATTATTATTACCGCTATGACTGTTATTATTATCCTTATTACTATTATTATCGCTATGACTGTTATTATTATCCTTACTCTACGATTACTATCCCTATTACTCTTGTCTCTATCCTTACAACTATTATTATTATCCTTATTACTAGTATTATTATCTCTATAACTATTATTGTTATCCTTATTACTATTATTATTATCGGTACGGCTGTTATTATTATACTTATTCTATTATTACTATCCCTATTAGTCTTGTCTTTATCCTTATAACTATGATTATCGCTATAACTATTATTATTATCGCTATGACTGTTATTATTATCCTTATTGTATTATTAATATCCCTATTACTCTTGTCTTTATCCTTATAACTATTATTATTATCCTTATTACTATTATTATCGCTATGACTGTTATTATTATCCTTATTCTACTATTACTATCCCTATTACTCTTGTCTCTATCCTTACAACTATTATTATTATCCTTATTACTAGTATTATTATCTCTATAACTATTATTGTTATCCTCATTACTATTATTATTATCGCTATCCCTGTTATTATTATCCTTATTCTATTATTACTATCCCTATTACTCTTGTCTCTATCCTTATAACTATTATTATTATGCTTATTACTATTATTATTAGCACTATAACTATTATTATTATCCTTATTACTATTATTATTATCGGTACGGCTGTTATTATTATACTTATTCTATTATTACTATCCCTATTAGTCTTGTCTTTATCCTTGTAACTATTATTATTATCCTTATTACTATTATTATCGCTATGACTGTTATTATTATCCTTATTCTACTATTACTATCACTATTACTCTTGTCTCTATCCTTATAACTATTATTATTATCCTTATTATTATTATTATTATCGCTATAACTATTATTATTACCGCTATGACTGTTATTATTATCCTTATTACTATTATTAGCGCTATGACTGTTATTATTATCCTTACTCTACGATTACTATCCCTATTATCTTGTCTTTATCCTTATAACTATTATTATTTCCCTTATTACTATTATTATTATCATTATAACTGTTATTATTATCCTTATTACTAGTATTATTATCTCTATAACTATTATTGTTATCCTCATTACTATTACTATTATCGCTATAACTGTTATTATTATCCGTATTGTATTATTACTATAGCTATTACTCTTGTCCTTATCCTTATAACTATTATTATTTCCCTTATTGCTATTAGTATTATCGCTATAACTATTATTATTATCCTTATTACTATTATTACTAGCACTATAACTATTATTATTATCCTTATTACTATTATTATTATCGCTATGACTGTTATTATTATCCTTATTCTATTATTACTATCCCTATTACTCCTGTCTCTATCCTTATAACTATTATTATTATGCTTATTACTATTATTATTAGCACTATAACTATTATTATTATCCTTATTGCTATTATTACTATCGGTATGACTGTTGTTATTATACTTATTCTATTATTTCTATCCCTATTACTCTTGTCTTTATCCTTATAACTATTATTATTATCCTTATTACTATTATTATTATCGCTATAAATATTATTATTATCGCTATGACTGTTATTATTATCCTTATTCTATTATTACTATCCCTATTACTCTTGTCTCTATCCTTATAACTATTATTATTATGCTTATTACTATTATTATTATCCTTACTACTATTATTATTATCGCTATGACTGTTATTATTATCCTTATTCTATTATTACTATCCCTATTACTCCTGTCTCTATCCTTATAACTATTATTATTATGCTTATTACTATTATTATTATCGCTATAACTATTATTATTATCCTTACTACTATTATTATTATCGCTATGAGTGTTATTATTATCCTTATTCTATTATTACTATCCCTATTACTCTTGTCTTTATCCTTATAACTATTATTATTTCCCTTATTACTATTATTATTATCATTATAACTGTTATTATTATCCTTATTACTAGTATTATTATCTCTATAACTATTATTGTTATCCTCATTACTATTATTATTATCGCTATAACTGTTATTATTATCCGTATTGTATTATTACTATAGCTATTACTCTTGTCCTTATCCTTATAACTATTATTATTTCCATTATTGCTATTAGTATTATCGCTATAACTATTATTATTATCCTTATTACTATTATTACTAGCACTATAACTATTATTATTATCCTTATTACTGTTATTATTACCGCTATGACTGTTATTATTATACTTATTCTATTATTACTATCCATATTACTCTTGTCTCTATCCTTATAACTATTATTATTATGCTTATTACTATTATTGTTATCGCTATAACTATTATTATTATCCTTACTACTATTATTATCGCTATGACTGTTATTATTATCCTTATTCTATTATTACTATCCCTATTACTCTTGTCTTTATCCTTATAACTATTATTATTTCCCTTATTGCTATTATTATTACCGCTATGACTGTTATTATTATCCTTATTACTATTATTATCGCTATGACTGTTATTATTATCCTTACTCTACGATTACTATCCCTATTACTCTTGTATCTATCCTTATAACAATTATTATTATGCTTATTACTATTATTATTATCCTTACTACTATTATTATTATCGCTATGACTGTTATTGTTATCCTTATTCTATTATTACTATCCCTATTACTCTTCTCTTTATCCTTATAACTATTAGTATTATCCTTATTACTATTATTATTATCGCTATAACTATTATCATTAACCTTATTACTATTATTACTAGCACTATAACTATTATTATTATCCTTATTACTATTATTATTATCGCTATGACTGTTATTATTATCCTTATTCTATTATTACTATCCCTATTACTCCTGTCTCTATCCTTATAACTATTATTATTATGCTTATTACTATTATTATTAGCACTATAACTATTATTATTATCCTTATTGCTATTATTATTATCGGTATGACTGTTATTATTATACTTATTCTATTATTTCTATCCCTATTACTCTTGTCTTTATCCTTATAACTATTATTATTATCCTTATTACTATTATTATTATCGCTATAAATATTATTATTATCGCTATGACTGTTATTATTATCCTTATTCTATTATTACTATCCCTATTACTCTTGTCTCTATCCTTATAACTATTATTATTATGCTTATTACTATTATTATTATCCTTACTACTATTATTATTATCGCTATGACTGTTATTATTATCCTTATTCTATTATTACTATCCCTATTACTCCTGTCTCTATCCTTATAACTATTATTATTATGCTTATTACTATTATTATTATCGCTATAACTATTATTATAATCCTTACTACTATTATTATTATCGCTATGACTGTTATTATTATCCTTATTCTATTATTACTATCCCTATTACTCTTGTCTTTATCCTTATAAATATTATTATTATCCTTATTTCTATTATTATTATCGCTATGACTATTATTATTATCGCTATGACTGTTATTATTATCCTTATTCCATTATTACTATCCCTATTACTCTTGTCTCTATCCTTATAACTATTATTATTATGCTTATTACTATTATTATTATCGCTATAACTATTATTATTATCGCTATGATTGTTATTATTATCCTTATTCTATTATTATTTCCCTGATTACTATTATTATTATCGCTATGACTGTTATTATTATCCTTACTCTACTATTACTATCCCTATTACTCTTGTCTCTATCCTTATAACTATTATCATTATGCTTATTACTATTATTATTATCGCTATAACTATTATTATTATCCTTACTACTATTATTATTATCGCTATGACAGTTATTATTATTCTTATTCTATTATTACTATCCCTATTACTCTTCTCTTTATCCTTATAACTATTATTATTATCGCTATGACTGTTATTATTATCCTTATTCTATTATTATTTCCCTTATTACTATTATTATTATCGCTATAACTATTATTATTATTATCCTTATTACTATTATTATCGCTATGACCGTTATAATTATCCTTATTCTACTATTACTATCCCTATTACTCTTGTCTCTATCCTTATAACTTTTATTATTATGCTTATTACTATTATTATTATCGCTATAACTATTATTATTATCCTTACTACTATTATTATTATCGCTATGACTGTTATTATTATCCTTATTGTATTATTAATATCCCTATTACTCTTATCTTTATCCTTATAACTATTATTATTATCCTTATTACTATTATTATCGCTATGACTGTTATTATTATCCTTATTCTATTATTACTAGCACTATAACTATTATGTTTATCCTTATTACTATTATTATTCGCACTATAACTATTATTATTATCCTTATTACTATTATTATTATCGCTATAACTATTATCATTATCGCGATGACTGTTATTATTATCCTTATTCTATTATTACTATCCCTATTACTCGTGTCTTTATCCCTATAACTATTATTATTTCCCTTATTACTATTATTATTATCATTATAACTGTTATTATTATCCTTATTACTAGTATTATTATCTCTATAACTATTATTGTTATCCTCATTACTATTATTATTATCGCTATAACTGTTATTATTATCCGTATTGTATTATTACTATAGCTATTACTCTTGTCCTTATCCTTATAACTATTATTATTTCCCTTATTGCTATTAGTATTATCGCTATAACTATTATTATTATCCTTATTACTATTATTACTAGCACTATAACTATTATTATTATCCTTACTACTGTGATTATTACCGCTATGACTGTTATTATTATACTTATTCTATTATTACTATCCATATTACTCTTGTCTCTATCCTTATAACTATTATTATTATGCTTATTACTATTATTGTTATCGCTATAACTATTATTATTATCCTTACTACTATTATTATCGCTATGACTGTTATTATTATCCTTATTCTATTATTACTATCCCTATTACTCTTGTCTTTATCCTTATAACTATTATTATTTCCCTTATTGCTATTATTATTATCGCTATAACTATTATTATTACCGCTATGACTGTTATTATTATCCTTATTACTATTATTATCGCTATGACTGTTATTATTATCCTTACTCTACGATTACTATCCCTATTACTCTTGTATCTATCCTTATAACTATTATTATTATGCTTATTACTATTATTATTATCCTTACTACTATTATTATTATCGCTATGACTGTTATTATTATCCTTATTCTATTATTACTATCCCTATTACTCTTATCTTTATCCTTATAACTATTATTATTATCCTTATTACTATTATTATTATCGCTATAACTATTATTATTATCCTTATTACTATTATTATCGCTATGACTGTTATTATTATCCTTATTCTATTATTACTAGCACTATAACTATTATGTTTATCCTTATTACTATTATTATTATTGCTATAACTGTTAGTATTATTATTATTAGCACTATAGCTATTATTATTATTCTTATTACTATTATTATCGCTATGACTGTTATTATTATCCTTACTCTACTATTACTATCCCTATTACTCTTGTCTCTATCCTTATAACTATTATTATTATCCTTACTACTATTATTATTATCGATATGACAGTTATTATTATTGTTATTCTATTATTACTATCCCAATTACTCTTCTCTTTATCCTTGTAACTATTAGTATTATCCTTATTACTATTATTATTATCGCTATAACTATTATTATTAACCTTATTACTATTAATACTAGCACTATAACTATTATTATTATCCTTATTACTATTATTATTATCAATATAGCTATTATTATTATCGCTATGACTGTTATTATTATCCTTATTCTATTATTACTATCCCTATTACTCTTGTCTTTATCCTTATAACTATTATTATTTCCCTTATTACTATTATTATTATCATTATAACTGTTATTATTATCCTTATTACTAGTATTATTATCTATATAACTATTATTGTTATCCTCATTACTATTATTATTATCGCTATCCCTGTTATTATTATCCTTATTCTATTATTACTATCCCTATTACTCTTGTCTCTATCCTTATAACTATTATTATTATGCTTATTACTATTATTATTAGCACTATAACTATTATTATTATCCTTATTACTATTATTATTATCGGTATGACTGTTATTATTATACTTATTCTATTATTACTATCCCTATTAGTCTTCTCTTTATCCTTATAACTATTGTTGTTATCCTTATTCTATTATTATTTCCCTTATTACTATTATCATTATTGCTATAACTATTATTATTATCCTTATTACTTTATTATTATCGCTATGACTGTTATTGTTATCCTTATTCTACTATTACTATCGCTATTACTCTTGTCTCTATCCTTATAACTATTATTATTATGCTTATTACTATTATTGTTATCGCTATAACTATTATTATTATCCTTACTACTATTATTATTATCGCAATGACTGTTATTATTATCCTTATTCTATTATTACTATCCCTATTACTCTTGTCTTTATCCTTATAACTATTATTATTTCCCTTATTGCTATTATTATTATCGCTATGACTGTTATTATTATCCTTATTCTACTATTACTATCCCTATTACTCATGTCTCTATCCTTATAACTAATATTATTATGCTCATTACTATTATTATTATCGCTATAACTATTATTATTATTCTTACTACTATTATTATTATCGCTATGTCTGTTATTATTATCCTTATTCTATTATTACTATCCCTATTGCTCTTGTCTTTATCCTTATAACTATTATTATTATCCTTATTACTATTATTATTATCGCTATAACTATTATTATTACCGCTATGACTGTTATTATTATCCTTATTCTATTATTACTATCCCTGCTACTCTTGTCTTTATCCTTATAACTATTATTATTATCCTTATTACTATTATTATTATCGCTATAACTATTATTATTACCGCTATGACTGTTAGTATTATCCTTATTCTATTATTACTATCCCTATTACTCTTGTCTTTATCCTTATAACTATTATTATTTCCCTTATTACTATTATTATTATCATTATAACTGTTATTATTATCCTTATTACTAGTATTATTATCTCTATAACTATTATTGTTATCCTCATTACTATTATTATTATCGCTATCCCTGTTATTATTATCCTTATTCTATTATTACTATCCCTATTACTCTTGTCTCTATCCTTATAACTATTATTATTATGCTTATTACTATTATTATTATCGCTATAACTATTATTATTATCCTTACTACTATTATTATTATCGCTATGACAGTTATTATTATTCTTATTCTATTATTACTATCCCTATTACTCTTCTCTTTATCCTTATAACTATTATTATTATCGCTATGACTGTTATTATTATCCTTATTCTATTATTATTTCCCTTATTACTATTATTATTATCGCTATAACTATTATTATTATCCTTATTACTATTATTATCGCTATGACCGTTATAATTATCCTTATTCTACTATTACTATCCCTATTACTCTTGTCTCTATCCTTATAACTTTTATTATTATGCTTATTACTATTATTATTATCGCTATAACTATTATTATTATCCTTACTACTATTATTATTATCGCTATGACTGTTATTATTATCCTTATTACTATTATTATCGCTATGACTGTTATTATTATCCTTATTCTATTATTACTAGCACTATAACTATTATGTTTATCCTTATTACTATTATTATTCGCACTATAACTATTATTATTATCCTTATTACTATTATTATTATCGCTATAACTATTATCATTATCGCGATGACTGTTATTATTATCCTTATTCTATTATTACTATCCCTATTACTCTTGTCTTTATCCTTATACCTATTATTATTTCCCTTATTACTATTATTATTATCATTATAACTGTTATTATTATCCTTATTACTAGTATTATTATCTCTATAACTATTATTGTTATCCTCATTACTATTATTATTATCGCTATAACTGTTGTTATTATCCGTATTGTATTATTACTATAGCTATTACTCTTGTCCTTATCCATATAACTATTATTATTTCCCTTATTGCTATTAGTATTATCGCTATAACTATTATTATTATCCTTATTACTATTATTACTAGCACTATAACTATTATTATTATCCTTATTACTGTTATTATTACCGCTATGACTGTTATTATTATACTTATTCTATTATTACTATCCATATTACTCTTGTCTCTATCCTTATAACTATTATTATTATGCTTATTACTATTATTGTTATCGCTATAACTATTATTATTATCCTTACTACTATTATTATCGCTATGACTGTTATTATTATCCTTATTCTATTATTACTAGCACTATAACTATTATGTTTATCCTTATTACTATTATTATTATTGCTATAACTGTTAGTATTATTATTATTAGCACTATAGCTATTATTATTATTCTTATTACTATTATTATCGCTATGACTGTTATTATTATCCTTACTCTACTATTACTATCCCTATTACTCTTGTCTCTATCCTTATAACTATTATTATTATCCTTACTACTATTATTATTATCGATATGACAGTTATTATTATTGTTATTCTATTATTACTATCCCAATTACTCTTCTCTTTATCCTTGTAACTATTAGTATTATCCTTATTACTATTATTATTATCGCTATAACTATTATTATTAACCTTATTACTATTAATACTAGCACTATAACTATTATTATTATCCTTATTACTATTATTATTATCAATATAGCTATTATTATTATCGCTATGACTGTTATTATTATCCTTATTCTATTATTACTATCCCTATTACTCTTGTCTTTATCCTTATAACTATTATTATTTCCCTTATTACTATTATTATTATCATTATAACTGTTATTATTATCCTTATTACTAGTATTATTATCTATATAACTATTATTGTTATCCTCATTACTATTATTATTATCGCTATCCCTGTTATTATTATCCTTATTCTATTATTACTATCCCTATTACTCTTGTCTCTATCCTTATAACTATTATTATTATGCTTATTACTATTATTATTAGCACTATAACTATTATTATTATCCTTATTACTATTATTATTATCGGTATGACTGTTATTATTATACTTATTCTATTATTACTATCCCTATTAGTCTTCTCTTTATCCTTATAACTATTGTTGTTATCCTTATTCTATTATTATTTCCCTTATTACTATTATCATTATTGCTATAACTATTATTATTATCCTTATTACTTTATTATTATCGCTATGACTGTTATTGTTATCCTTATTCTACTATTACTATCGCTATTACTCTTGTCTCTATCCTTATAACTATTATTATTATGCTTATTACTATTATTGTTATCGCTATAACTATTATTATTATCCTTACTACTATTATTATTATCGCAATGACTGTTATTATTATCCTTATTCTATTATTACTATCCCTATTACTCTTGTCTTTATCCTTATAACTATTATTATTTCCCTTATTGCTATTATTATTATCGCTATGACTGTTATTATTATCCTTATTCTACTATTACTATCCCTATTACTCATGTCTCTATCCTTATAACTAATATTATTATGCTCATTACTATTATTATTATCGCTATAACTATTATTATTATTCTTACTACTATTATTATTATCGCTATGTCTGTTATTATTATCCTTATTCTATTATTACTATCCCTATTGCTCTTGTCTTTATCCTTATAACTATTATTATTATCCTTATTACTATTATTATTATCGCTATAACTATTATTATTACCGCTATGACTGTTATTATTATCCTTATTCTATTATTACTATCCCTGCTACTCTTGTCTTTATCCTTATAACTATTATTATTATCCTTATTACTATTATTATTATCGCTATAACTATTATTATTACCGCTATGACTGTTAGTATTATCCTTATTCTATTATTACTATCCCTATTACTCTTGTCTTTATCCTTATAACTATTATTATTTCCCTTATTACTATTATTATTATCATTATAACTGTTATTATTATCCTTATTACTAGTATTATTATCTCTATAACTATTATTGTTATCCTCATTACTATTATTATTATCGCTATCCCTGTTATTATTATCCTTATTCTATTATTACTATCCCTATTACTCTTGTCTCTATCCTTATAACTATTATTATTATGCTTATTACTATTATTATTATCGCTATAACTATTATTATTATCCTTACTACTATTATTATTATCGCTATGACAGTTATTATTATTCTTATTCTATTATTACTATCCCTATTACTCTTCTCTTTATCCTTATAACTATTATTATTATCGCTATGACTGTTATTATTATCCTTATTCTATTATTATTTCCCTTATTACTATTATTATTATCGCTATAACTATTATTATTATCCTTATTACTATTATTATCGCTATGACCGTTATAATTATCCTTATTCTACTATTACTATCCCTATTACTCTTGTCTCTATCCTTATAACTTTTATTATTATGCTTATTACTATTATTATTATCGCTATAACTATTATTATTATCCTTACTACTATTATTATTATCGCTATGACTGTTATTATTATCCTTATTACTATTATTATCGCTATGACTGTTATTATTATCCTTATTCTATTATTACTAGCACTATAACTATTATGTTTATCCTTATTACTATTATTATTCGCACTATAACTATTATTATTATCCTTATTACTATTATTATTATCGCTATAACTATTATCATTATCGCGATGACTGTTATTATTATCCTTATTCTATTATTACTATCCCTATTACTCTTGTCTTTATCCTTATACCTATTATTATTTCCCTTATTACTATTATTATTATCATTATAACTGTTATTATTATCCTTATTACTAGTATTATTATCTCTATAACTATTATTGTTATCCTCATTACTATTATTATTATCGCTATAACTGTTGTTATTATCCGTATTGTATTATTACTATAGCTATTACTCTTGTCCTTATCCATATAACTATTATTATTTCCCTTATTGCTATTAGTATTATCGCTATAACTATTATTATTATCCTTATTACTATTATTACTAGCACTATAACTATTATTATTATCCTTATTACTGTTATTATTACCGCTATGACTGTTATTATTATACTTATTCTATTATTACTATCCATATTACTCTTGTCTCTATCCTTATAACTATTATTATTATGCTTATTACTATTATTGTTATCGCTATAACTATTATTATTATCCTTACTACTATTATTATCGCTATGACTGTTATTATTATCCTTATTCTATTATTACTATCCCTAGTACTCTTGTCTTTATCCTTATAACTATTATTATTTCCCTTATTGCTATTATTATTATCGCTATGACTGTTATTATTATCCTTATTCTACTATTACTATCCCTATTACTCATGTCTCTATCCTTATAACTAATATTATTATGCTCATTACTATTATTATTATCGCTATAACTATTATTATTATTCTTACTACTATTATTATTATCGCTATGTCTGTTATTATTATCCTTATTCTATTATTACTATCCCTATTGCTCTTGTCTTTATCCTTATAACTATTATTATTATCCTTATTACTATTATTATTATCGCTATAACTATTATTATTACCGCTATGACTGTTATTATTATCCTTATTCTATTATTACTATCCCTGCTACTCTTGTCTTTATCCTTATAACTATTATTATTATCCTTATTACTATTATTATTATCGCTATAACTATTATTATTACCGCTATGACTGTTAGTATTATCCTTATTCTATTATTACTATCCCTATTACTCTTGTCTTTATCCTTATAACTATTATTATTTCCCTTATTACTATTATTATTATCATTATAACTGTTATTATTATCCTTATTACTAGTATTATTATCTCTATAACTATTATTGTTATCCTCATTACTATTATTATTATCGCTATCCCTGTTATTATTATCCTTGTTCTATTATTACTATCCCTATTACTCTTGTCTCTATCCTTATAACTATTATTATTATGCTTATTACTATTATTATTATCGCTATAACTATTATTATTATCCTTACTACTATTATTATTATCGCTATGACAGTTATTATTATTCTTATTCTATTATTACTATCCCTATTACTCTTCTCTTTATCCTTATAACTATTATTATTATCGCTATGACTGTTATTATTATCCTTATTCTATTATTATTTCCCTTATTACTAGTATTATTATCGCTATAACTATTATTATTATCCTTATTACTATTATTATCGCTATGACCGTTATAATTATCCTTATTCTACTATTACTATCCCTATTACTCTTGTCTCTATCCTTATAACTTTTATTATTATGCTTATTACTATTATTATTATCGCTATAACTATTATTATTATCCTTACTACTATTATTATTATCGCTATGACTGTTATTATTATCCTTATTCTATTATTACTAGCACTATAACTATTATGTTTATCCTTATTACTATTATTATTCGCACTATAACTATTATTATTATCCTTATTACTATTATTATTATCGCTATAACTATTATCATTATCGCGATGACTGTTATTATTATCCTTATTCTATTATTACTATCCCTATTACTCTTGTCTTTATCCTTATAACTATTATTATTTCCCTTATTACTATTATTATTATCATTATAACTGTTATTATTATCCTTATTACTAGTATTATTATCTCTATAACTATTATTGTTATCCTCATTACTATTATTATTATCGCTATAACTGTTGTTATTATCCGTATTGTATTATTACTATAGCTATTACTCTTGTCCTTATCCTTATAACTATTATTATTTCCCTTATTGCTATTAGTATTATCGCTATAACTATTATTATTATCCTTATTACTATTATTACTAGCACTATAACTATTATTATTATCCTTATTACTGTTATTATTACCGCTATGACTGTTATTATTATCCTTACTCTACGATTACTATCCCTATTACTCTTGTATCTATCCTTATAACTATTATTATTATGCTTATTACTATTATTATTATCCTTACTACTATTATTATTATCGCTATGACTGTTATTATTATCCTTATTCTATTATTACTATCCCTATTACTCTTCTCTTTATCCTTATAACTATTAGTATTATCCTTATTACTATTATTATTATCGCTATAACTATTATCATTAACCTTATTACTATTATTACTAGCACTATAACTATTATTATTATCCTTATTACTATTATTATTATCGCTATGACTGTTATTATTATCCTTATTCTATTATTACTATCCCTATTACTCCTGTCTCTATCCTTATAACTATTATTATTATGCTTATTACTATTATTATTAGCACTACAACTATTATTATTATCCTTATTGCTATTATTATTATCGGTATGACTGTTATTATTATACTTATTCTATTATTTCTATCCCTATTACTCTTGTCTTTATCCTTATAACTATTATTATTATCCTTATTACTATTATTATTATCGCTATAAATATTATTATTATCGCTATGACTGTTATTATTATCCTTATTCTATTATTACTATCCCTATTACTCTTGTCTCTATCCTTATAACTATTATTATTATGCTTATTACTATTATTATTATCCTTACTACTATTATTATTATCGCTATGACTGTTATTATTATCCGTATTCTATTATTACTATCCCTATTACTCCTGTCTCTATCCTTATAACTATTATTATTATGCTTATTACTATTATTATTATCGCTATAACTATTATTATTATCCTTACTACTATTATTATTATCGCTATGACTGTTATTATTATCCTTATTCTATTATTACTATCCCTATTACTCTTGTCTTTATCCATATAACTATTATTATTTCCCTTATTGCTATTATTATTATCGCTATAACTATTATTTTTATCCTTACTACTATTATTATTATCGCAATGACTGTTATTATTATCCTTATTCTATTATTACTATCCATATTACTCTTGTCTTTATCCTTATAACTATTATTATTTCCCTTATTGCTATTATTATTATCGCTATGACTGTTATTATTATCCTTATTCTACTATTACTATCCCTATTACTCATGCCTCTATCCTTATAACTAATATTATTATGCTCATTACTATTATTATTATCGCTATAACTATTATTATTATTCTTACTACTATTATTATTATCGCTATGTCTGTTATTATTATCCTTATTCTATTATTACTATCCCTATTGCTCTTGTCTTTATCCTTATAACTATTATTATTATACTTATTACTATCATTATTATCGCTATAACTATTATTATTACCGCTATGACTGTTATTATTATCCTTATTCTATTATTACTATCCCTACTACTCTTGTCTTTATCCTTATAACTATTATTATTATCCTTATTACTATTATTATTATCGCTATAACTATTATTATTACCGCTATGACTGTTAGTATTATCCTTATTCTATTATTACTATCCCTATTACTCTTGTCTTTATCCTTATAACTATTATTATTTCCCTTATTGCTATTATTATTATCGCTATAACTATTATTATTATCCTTATTACTATTGTTACTAGCACTATTACTATTATTATTATCCTTATTACTGTTATTATTATCGCTATAACTGTTATTATTATCCGTATTGTATTATTACTATAGCTATTACTCTTGTCCTTATCCTTATAACTATTATTATTTCCCTTATTGCTATTAGTATTATCGCTATAACTATTATTATTATCCTTATTACTATTATTATTATCGGTATCACTGTTATTATTATACTTATTCTATTATTACTATCCCTATTAGTCTTGTCTTTATCCTTATAACTATGATTATCGCTATAACTATTATTATTATCGCTATGACTGTTATTATTATCCTTATTCTATTATTACTATCCCTACTACTCTTGTCTTTATCCTTATAACTATTATTATTATCCTTATTACTATTATTATTATCGCTATAACTATTATTATTACCGCTATGACTGTTAGTATTATCCTTATTCTATTATTACTATCCCTATTACTCTTGTCTTTATCCTTATAACTATTATTATTTCCCTTATTACTATTATTATTATCATTATAACTGTTATTATTATCCTTATTACTAGTATTATTATCACTATAACTATTATTGTTATCCTCATTACTATTATTATTATCGCTATCCCTGTTATTATTATCCTTATTCTATTATTACTATCCCTATTACTCTTGTCTCTATCCTTATAACTATTATTATTATGCTTATTACTATTATTATTAGCACTATAACTATTATTATTATCCTTATTACTATTATTATTATCGGTATGACTGTTATTATTATACTTATTCTATTATTACTATCCCTATTAGTCTTGTCTTTATCCTTATAACTATGATTATCGCTATAACTATTATTATTATCGCTATGACTGTTATTATTATCCTTATTGTATTATTAATATCCCTATTACTCTTGTCTTTATCCTTATAACTATTATTATTATCCTTATTACTATTATTATCGCTATGACTGTTATTATTATCCTTATTCTACTATTACTATCCCTATTACTCTTGTCTCTATCCTTATAACTATTATTATTATGCTTATTACTATTATTATTATCGCTATACCTATTATTATTATCCTTACTACTATTATTATTATCGCTATGACTGTTATTATTATCCGTATTCTATTATTACTATCCCTATTACTCCTGTCTCTATCCTTATAACTATTATTATTATGCTTATTACTATTATTATTATCGCTATAACTATTATTATTATCCTTACTACTATTATTATTATCGCTATGACTGTTATTATTATCCTTACTCTACGATTACTATCCCTATTACTCTTGTATCTATCCTTATAACTATTATTATTATGCTTATTACTATTATTATTATCCTTACTACTATTATTATTATCGCTATGACTGTTATTATTATCCTTATTCTATTATTACTATCCCTATTACTCTTCTCTTTATCCTTATAACTATTAGTATTATCCTTATTACTATTATTATTATCGCTATAACTATTATCATTAACCTTATTACTATTATTACTAGCACTATAACTACTATTATTATCCTTATTACTATTATTATTATCGCTATGACTGTTATTATTATCCTTATTCTATTATTACTATCCCTATTACTCCTGTCTCTATCCTTATAACTATTATTATTATGCTTATTACTATTATTATTATCGCTATAAATATTATTATTATCGCTATGACTGTTATTATTATCCTTATTCTATTATTACTATCCCTATTACTCTTGTCTCTATCCTTATAACTATTATTATTATGCTTATTACTATTATTATTATCCTTACTACTATTATTATTATCGCTATGACTGTTATTATTATCCGTATTCTATTATTACTATCCCTATTACTCCTGTCTCTATCCCTATAACTATTATTATTATGCTTATTACTATTATTATTATCGCTATAACTATTATTATTATCCTTACTACTATTATTATTATCGCTATGACTGTTATTATTATCCTTATTCTATTATTACTATCCCTATTACTCTTGTCTTTATCCTTATAAATATTATTATTATCCTTATTTCTATTATTATTATCGCTATGACTATTATTATTATCACTATGGCTGTTATTATTATCCTTATTCTATTATTACTATCCCTATTACTCTTGTCTCTATCCTTATAACTTTTATTATTATGCTTATTACTATTATTATTATCGCTATAACTATTATTATTATCCTTACTACTATTATTATTATCGCTATGACTGTTATTATTATCCTTATTGTATTATTAATATCCCTATTACTCTTATCTTTATCCTTATAACTATTATTATTATCCTTATTACTATTATTATTATCGCTATAACTATTATTATTATCCTTATTACTATTATTATCGCTATGACTGTTATTATTATCCTTATTCTATTATTACTAGCACTATAACTATTATGTTTATCCTTATTACTATTATTATTATTGCTATAACTGTTAGTATTATTATTATTAGCACTATAGCTATTATTATTATTCTTATTACTATTATTATCGCTATGACTGTTATTATTATCCTTACTCTACTATTACTATCCCTATTACTCTTGTCTCTATCCTTATAACTATTATTATTATCCTTACTACTATTATTATTATCGATATGACAGTTATTATTATTCTTATTCTATTATTACTATCCCAATTACTCTTCTCTTTATCCTTGTAACTATTAGTATTATCCTTATTACTATTATTATTATCGCTATAACTATTATTATTAACCTTATTACTATTAATACTAGCACTATAACTATTATTATTATCCTTATTACTATTATTATTATCAATATAGCTATTATTATTATCGATATGACTGTTATTATTATCCTTATTCTATTATTACTATCCCTATTACTCTTGTCTTTATCCTTATAACTATTATTATTTCCCTTATTACTATTATTATTATCATTATAACTGTTATTATTATCCTTATTACTAGTATTATTATCTATATAACTATTATTGTTATCCTCATTACTATTATTATTATCGCTATCCCTGTTATTATTATCCTTATTCTATTATTACTATCCCTATTACTCTTGTCTCTATCCTTATAACTATTATTATTATGCTTATTACTATTATTATTAGCACTATAACTATTATTATTATCCTTATTACTATTATTATTATCGGTATGACTGTTATTATTATACTTATTCTATTATTACTATCCCTATTAGTCTTCTCTTTATCCTTATAACTATTGTTGTTATCCTTATTCTATTATTATTTCCCTTATTACTATTATCATTATTGCTATAACTATTAATATTATCCTTATTACTTTATTATTATCGCTATGACTGTTATTGTTATCCTTATTCTACTATTACTATCGCTATTACTCTTGTCTCTATCCTTATAACTATTATTATTATGCTTATTACTATTATTGTTATCGCTATAACTATTATTATTATCCTTACTACTATTATTATTATCGCAATGACTGTTATTATTATCCTTATTCTATTATTACTATCCCTATTACTCTTGTCTTTATCCTTATAACTATTATTATTTCCCTTATTGCTATTATTATTATCGCTATGACTGTTATTATTATCCTTATTCTACTATTACTATCCCTATTACTCATGTCTCTATCCTTATAACTAATATTATTATGTTCATTACTATTATTATTATCGCTATAACTATTATTATTATTCTTACTACTATTATTATTATCGCTATGTCTGTTATTATTATCCTTATTCTATTATTACTATCCCTATTGCTCTTGTCTTTATCCTTATAACTATTATTATTATCCTTATTACTATTATTATTATCGCTATAACTATTATTATTACCGCTATGACTGTTATTATTATCCTTATTCTATTATTACTATCCCTGCTACTCTTGTCTTTATCCTTATAACTATTATTATTATCCTTATTACTATTATTATTATCGCAATAACTATTATTATTACCGCTATGACTGTTAGTATTATCCTTATTCTATTATTACTATCCCTATTACTCTTGTCTTTATCCTTATAACTATTATTATTTCCCTTATTACTATTATTATTATCATTATAACTGTTATTATTATCCTTATTACTAGTATTATTATCTCTATAACTATTATTGTTATCCTCATTACTATTATTATTATCGCTATCCCTGTTATTATTATCCTTATTCTATTATTACTATCCCTATTACTCTTGTCTCTATCCTTATAACTATTATTATTATGCTTATTACTATTATTATTATCGCTATAACTATTATTATTATCCTTACTACTATTATTATTATCGCTATGACAGTTATTATTATTCTTATTCTATTATTACTATCCCTATTACTCTTCTCTTTATCCTTATAACTATTATTATTATCGCTATGACTGTTATTATTATCCTTATTCTATTATTATTTCCCTTATTACTATTATTATTATCGCTATAACTATTATTATTATCCTTATTACTATTATTATCGCTATGACCGTTATAATTATCCTTATTCTACTATTACTATCCCTATTACTCTTGTCTCTATCCTTATAACTTTTATTATTATGCTTATTACTATTATTATTATCGCTATAACTATTATTATTATCCTTACTACTATTATTATTATCGCTATGACTGTTATTATTATCCTTATTGTATTATTAATATCCCTATTACTCTTATCTTTATCCTTATAACTATTATTATTATCCTTATTACTATTATTATCGCTATGACTGTTATTATTATCCTTATTCTATTATTACTAGCACTATAACTATTATGTTTATCCTTATTACTATTATTATTCGCACTATAACTATTATTATTATCCTTATTACTATTATTATTATCGCTATAACTATTATCATTATCGCGATGACTGTTATTATTATCCTTATTCTATTATTACTATCCCTATTACTCTTGTCTTTATCCTTATAACTATTATTATTTCCCTTATTACTATTATTACTATCATTATAACTGTTATTATTATCCTTATTACTAGTATTATTATCTCTATAACTATTATTGTTATCCTCATTACTATTATTATTATCGCTATAACTGTTGTTATTATCCGTATTGTATTATTACTATAGCTATTACTCTTGTCCTTATCCTTATAACTATTATTATTTCCCTTATTGCTATTAGTATTATCGCTATAACTATTATTATTATCCTTATTACTATTATTACTAGCACTATAACTATTATTATTATCCTTATTACTGTTATTATTACCGCTATGACTGTTATTATTATACTTATTCTATTATTACTATCCATATTACTCTTGTCTCTATCCTTGTAACTATTATTATTATGCTTATTACTATTATTGTTATCGCTATAACTATTATTATTATCCTTACTACTATTATTATCGCTATGACTGTTATTGTTATCCTTATTCTATTATTACTATCCCTATTACTCTTGTCTTTATCCTTATAACTATTATTATTTCCCTTATTGCTATTATTATTATCGCTATAACTATTATTATTACCGCTATGACTGTTATTATTATCCTTATTACTATTATTATCGCTATGACTGTTATTATTATCCTTACTCTACGATTACTATCCCTATTACTCTTGTATCTATCCTTATAACTATTATTATTATGCTTATTACTATTATTATTATCCTTACTACTATTATTATTATCGCTATGACTGTTATTATTATCCTTATTCTATTATTACTATCCCTATTACTCTTCTCTTTATCCTTATAACTATTAGTATTATCCTTATTACTATTATTATTATCGCTATAACTATTATCATTAACCTTATTACTATTATTACTAGCACTATAACTATTATTATTATCCTTATTACTATTATTATTATCGCTATGACTGTTATTATTATCCTTATTCTATTATTACTATCCCTATTACTCCTGTCTCTATCCTTATAACTATTATTATTATGCTTATTACTATTATTATTAGCACTATAACTATTATTATTATCCTTATTGCTATTATTATTATCGGTATGACTGTTATTATTATACTTATTCTATTATTTCTATCCCTATTACTCTTGTCTTTATCCTTATAACTATTATTATTATCCTTATTACTATTATTATTATCGCTATAAATATTATTATTATCGCTATGACTGTTATTATTATCCTTATTCTATTATTACTATCCCTATTACTCTTGTCTCTATCCTTATAACTATTATTATTATGCTTATTACTATTATTATTATCCTTACTACTATTATTATTATCGCTATGACTGTTATTATTATCCGTATTCTATTATTACTATCCCTATTACTCCTGTCTCTATCCTTATAACTATTATTATTATGCTTATTACTATTATTATTATCGCTATAACTATTATTATTATCCTTACTACTATTATTATTATCGCTATGACTGTTATTATTATCCTTATTCTATTATTACTATCCCTATTACTCTTGTCTTTATCCATATAACTATTATTATTTCCCTTATTGCTATTATTATTATCGCTATAACTATTATTTTTATCCTTACTACTATTATTATTATCGCAATGACTGTTATTATTATCCTTATTCTATTATTACTATCCATATTACTCTTGTCTTTATCCTTATAACTATTATTATTTCCCTTATTGCTATTATTATTATCGCTATGACTGTTATTATTATCCTTATTCTACTATTACTATCCCTATTACTCATGTCTCTATCCTTATAACTAATATTATTATGCTCATTACTATTATTATTATCGCTGTAACTATTATTATTATTCTTAGTACTATTATTATTATCGCTATGTCTGTTATTATTATCCTTATTCTATTATTACTATCCCTATTGCTCTTGTCTTTATCCTTATAACTATTATTATTATACTTATTACTATCATTATTATCGCTATAACTATTATTATTACCGCTATGACTGTTATTATTATCCTTATTCTATTATTACTATCCCTACTACTCTTGTCTTTATCCTTATAACTATTATTATTATCCTTATTACTATTATTATTATCGCTATAACTATTATTATTACCGCTATGACTGTTAGTATTATCCTTATTCTATTATTACTATCCCTATTACTCTTGTCTTTATCCTTATAACTATTATTATTTCCCTTTTTACTATTATTATTATCATTATAACTGTTATTATTATCCTTATTACTAGTATTATTATCTCTATAACTATTATTGTTATCCTCATTACTATTATTATTATCGCTATCCCTGTTATTATTATCCTTGTTCTATTATTACTATCCCTATTACTCTTGTCTCTATCCTTATAACTATTATTATTATGCTTATTACTATTATTATTAGCACTATAACTATTATTATTATCGGTATGACTGTTATTATTATACTTATTCTATTATTACTATCCCTATTAGTCTTGTCTTTATCCTTATAACTATGATTATCGCTATAACTATTATTATTATCGCTATGACTGTTATTATTATCCTTATTGTATTATTAATATCCCTATTACTCTTGTCTTTATCCTTATAACTATTATTATTATCCTTATTACTAGTATTATCGCTATGACTGTTATTATTATCCTTATTCTACTATTACTATCCCTATTACTCTTGTCTCTATCCTTACAACTATTATTATTATGCTTATTACTATTATTATTATCGCTATAACTATTATTATTATCCTTACTACTATTATTATTATCGCAATGACAGTTATTATTATCCTTATTCTATTATTACTATCCCTATTACTCTTCTCTTTATCCTTATAACTATTATTATTATCCTTATTACTTTATTATTATCGCTATGACTGTTATTGTTACCCTTATTCTACTATTACTATCGCTATTACTCTTGTCTCTATCCTTACAACTATTATTATTATGCTGATTACTATTATTATTATCGCTATAACTATTATTATTATCCTTACTACTATTATTATTATCGCTATGACTGTTATTATTATCCTTATTCTATTATTACTATCCCTATTACTCTTGTCTTTATCGATATAACTATTATTATTTCCCTTATTGCTATTATTATTATCGCTATAACTATTATTATTATCCTTACTACTATTATTATTATCGCAATGACTGTTATTATTATCCTTATTCTATTATTACTATCCATATTACTCTTGTCTTTATCCTTATAACTATTATTATTTCCCTTATTGCTATTATTATTATCGCTATGACTGTTATTATTATCCTTATTCTACTATTACTATCCCTATTACTCATGTCTCTATCCTTATAACTAATATTATTATGCTCATTACTATTATTATTATCGCTATAACTATTATTATTATTCTTTCTACTATTATTATTATCGCTATGTCTGTTATTATTATCCTTATTCTATTATTACTATACCTATTGCTCTTGTCTTTATCCTTATAACTATTATTATTATACTTATTACTATCATTATTATCGCTATAACTATTATTATTACCGCTATGACTGTTATTATTATCCTTATTCTATTATTACTATCCCTACTACTCTTGTCTTTATCCTTATAACTATTATTATTATCCTTATTACTATTATTATTATCGCTATAACTATTATTATTACCGCTATGACTGTTAGTATTATCCTTATTCTATTATTACTATCCCTATTAGTCTTGTCTTTATCCTTATAACTATGATTATCGCTATAACTATTATTATTATCGCTATGACTGTTATTATTATCCTTATTGTATTATTAATATCCCTATTACTCTTGTCTTTATCCTTATAACTATTATTATTATCCTTATTACTATTATTATCGCTATGACTGTTATTATTATCCTTATTCTACTATTACTATCCCTATTACTCTTGTCTCTATCCTTACAACTATTATTATTATGCTTATTACTATTATTATTATCGCTATAACTATTATTATTATCCTTACTACTATTATTATTATCGCAATGACAGTTATTATTATCCTTATTCTATTATTACTATCCCTATTACTCTTCTCTTTATCCTTATAACTATTATTATTATCCTTATTACTTTATTATTATCGCTATGACTGTTATTGTTATCCTTATTACTATTATTATTAGCACTATAGCTATTATTATTATCCTTATTACTATTATTATCGCTATGACTGTTATTATTATCCTTACTCTACTATTACTATCCCTATTACTCTTGTCTCTATCCTTATAACTATTATTATTATGCTTATTACTATTATTATTATCGCTATACCTATTATTATTATCCTTACTACTATTATTATTATCGCTATGACTGTTATTATTATACTTATTCTACTATTACTATCCCTATTACTCTTCTCTTTATCCTTATAACTATTATTATTATCCTTATTTCTATTATTATTATCGCTATGACTATTATTATTATCGCTATGACTGTTATTATTATCCTTATTCTATTATTATTTCCCTTATTACTATTATTATTATCGCTATAACTATTATTATTATCCTTACTACTATTATTATTATCGCTATGACTGTTATTATTATCCTTATTCTATTATTACTATCCCTATTACTCTTGTCTTTATCCTTATAACTATTATTATTTCCCTTATTGCTATTATTATTATCGCTATAACTATTATTATTATCCTTATTACTATTGTTACTAGCACTATTACTATTATTATTATCCTTATTACTGTTATTATTATCGCTATAACTGTTATTATTATCCGTATTGTATTATTACTATAGCTATTACTCTTGTCCTTATCCTTATAACTATTATTATTTCCCTTATTGCTATTAGTATTATCGCTATAACTATTATTATTATCCTTATTACTATTATTATTATCGGTATGACTGTTATTATTATACTTATTCTATTATTACTATCCCTATTAGTCTTGTCTTTATCCTTATAACTATGATTATCGCTATAACTATTATTATTATCGCTATGACTGTTATTATTATCCTTATTGTATTATTAATATCCCTATTACTCTTGTCTTTATCCTTATAACTATTATTATTATCCTTATTACTATTATTATCGCTATGACTGTTATTATTATCCTTATTCTACTATTACTATCCCTATTACTCTTGTCTCTATCCTTACAACTATTATTATTATGCTTATTACTATTATTATTATCGCTATAACTATTATTATTATCCTTACTACTATTATTATTATCGCAATGACAGTTATTATTATCCTTATTCTATTATTACTATCCCTATTACTCTTCTCTTTATCCTTATAACTATTATTATTATCCTTATTACTTTATTATTATCGCTATGACTGTTATTGTTATCCTTATTACTATTATTATTAGCACTATAGCTATTATTATTATCCTTATTACTATTATTATCGCTATGACTGTTATTATTATCCTTACTCTACTATTACTATCCCTATTACTCTTGTCTCTATCCTTATAACTATTATTATTATGCTTATTACTATTATTATTATCGCTATACCTATTATTATTATCCTTACTACTATTATTATTATCGCTATGACTGTTATTATTATACTTATTCTACTATTACTATCCCTATTACTCTTCTCTTTATCCTTATAACTATTATTATTATCCTTATTTCTATTATTATTATCGCTATGACTATTATTATTATCGCTATGACTGTTATTATTATCCTTATTCTATTATTATTTCCCTTATTACTATTATTATTATCACTATAACTATTATTATTATCCTTACTACTATTATTATTATCGCTATGACTGTTATTATTATCCTTATTCTATTATTACTATCCCTATTACTCTTGTCTTTATCCTTATAACTATTATTATTTCCCTTATTGCTATTATTATTATCGCTATAACTATTATTATTATCCTTATTACTATTGTTACTAGCACTATTACTATTATTATTATCCTTATTACTGTTATTATTATCGCTATAACTGTTATTATTATCCGTATTGTATTATTACTATAGCTATTACTCTTGTCCTTATCCTTATAACTATTATTATTATCGCTATGACTGTTATTATTATCCTTATTGTATTATTACTATACCTATTACTCCTGTCTTTATCCTTATAACTATTATTATTTCCCTTATTGCTATTATTATTATCGCTATAACTATTATTATTATCCTTATTACTATTATTACTAGCACTATAACTATTATTATCCTCCTTATTACTGTTATTATTACCGCTATGACTGTTATTATTATACTTATTCTATTATTACTATCTCTATTACTCTTGTCTCTATCCTTATAACTATTATTATTATGCTTATTACTATTATTATTATCGCTATAACTATTATTATTATCGCTATGACTGTTATTATTATCCTTATTCTATTATTATTTCCCTTATTACTATTATTATTATCGCTATAACTATTATTATTATCCTTATTACTATTATTATCGCTATGACCGTTATAATTATCCTTATTCTACTATTACGATCCCTATTACTCTTGTCTTTATCCTTATAACTATTATTATTATCGCTATGGCTGTTATTATTATCCTTATTCTATTATTACGATCCCTATTACTCTTGTCTTTATCCTTATAACTATTATTATTATCCTTATTACTATTATTATTATCACTATAACTATTATTATTACCGCTATGACTGTTATTATTATCCTTATTCTATTATTACTATCCCTATTACTCTTGTCTTTATCCTTATAACTATTATTATTATCCTAATTACTATTATTATTATCGCTATAACTATTATTATTACCGCTATGACTGTTATTATTATCCTTATTCTATTATTACTATCCCTATTACTCTTGTCTTTATCCTTATAACTATTATTATTTCCCTTATTACTATTATTATTATCATTATAACTGTTATTATTATCCTTATTACTAGTATTATTATCTATATAACTATTATTGTTATCCTCATTACTATTATTATTATCGCTATCCCTGTTATTATTATCCTTATTCTATTATTACTATCCCTATTACTCTTGTCTCTATCCTTATAACTATTATTATTATCCTCACTACTATTATTATTATCGATATGACAGTTATTATTATTCTTATTCTATTATTACTATCCCAATTACTCTTCTCTTTATCCTTGTAACTATTAGTATTATCCTTATTACTATTATTATTATCGCTATAACTATTATTATTAACCTTATTACTATTAATACTAGCACTATAACTATTATTATTATCCTTATTACTATTATTATTATCAATATAGCTATTATTATTATCGCTATGACTGTTATTGTTATCCTTATTCTATTATTACTATCCCTATTACTCTTGTCTTTATCCTTATAACTATTATTATTAGCACTATAACTATTATAATTATCCTTGTTACTATTATTATCGCTATGACTGTTATTATTATCCTTATTCTACTATTACTATCCCTATTACTCTTGTCTCTATCCTTATAACTAATATTATTATGCTCATTACTATTATTATTATCGCTATAACTATTATTATTATTCTTACTACTATTATTATTATCGCTATGTCTGTTATTATTATCCTTATTCTATTATTACGATCCCTATTACTCTTGTCTTTATCCTTATAACTATTATTATTATCGCTATGGCTGTT
Source organism: Megachile ligniseca (assembly GCA_945859555.1). Taxonomy (NCBI): domain Eukaryota; kingdom Metazoa; phylum Arthropoda; class Insecta; order Hymenoptera; family Megachilidae; genus Megachile; species Megachile ligniseca. The sequence continues at coordinate 126,894 of CAMAOC010000045.1, forward strand.
ATTATTATCCTTATTCTATTATTACGATCCCTATTACTCTTGTCTTTATCCTTATAACTATTATTATTATCCTTATTACTATTATTATTATCACTATAACTATTATTATTACCGCTATGACTGTTATTATTATCCTTATTCTATTATTACTATCCCTATTACTCTTGTCTTTATCCTTATAACTATTATTATTATCCTAATTACTATTATTATTATCGCTATAACTATTATTATTATCCTTACTACTATTATTATTATCGCAATGACAGTTATTATTATCCTTATTCTATTATTACTATCCCTATTACTCTTCTCTTTATCCTTATAACTATTATTATTATCCTTATTACTTTATTATTATCGCTATGACTGTTATTGTTATCCTTATTACTATTATTATTAGCACTATAGCTATTATTATTATCCTTATTACTATTATTATCGCTATGACTGTTATTATTATCCTTACTCTACTATTACTATCCCTATTACTCTTGTCTCTATCCTTATAACTATTATTATTATGCTTATTACTATTATTATTATCGCTATACCTATTATTATTATCCTTACTACTATTATTATTATCGCTATGACTGTTATTATTATACTTATTCTACTATTACTATCCCTATTACTCTTCTCTTTATCCTTATAACTATTATTATTATCCTTATTTCTATTATTATTATCGCTATGACTATTATTATTATCGCTATGACTGTTATTATTATCCTTATTCTATTATTATTTCCCTTATTACTATTATTATTATCACTATAACTATTATTATTATCCTTACTACTATTATTATTATCGCTATGACTGTTATTATTATCCTTATTCTATTATTACTATCCCTATTACTCTTGTCTTTATCCTTATAACTATTATTATTTCCCTTATTGCTATTATTATTATCGCTATAACTATTATTATTATCCTTATTACTATTGTTACTAGCACTATTACTATTATTATTATCCTTATTACTGTTATTATTATCGCTATAACTGTTATTATTATCCGTATTGTATTATTACTATAGCTATTACTCTTGTCCTTATCCTTATAACTATTATTATTATCGCTATGACTGTTATTATTATCCTTATTGTATTATTACTATACCTATTACTCCTGTCTTTATCCTTATAACTATTATTATTTCCCTTATTGCTATTATTATTATCGCTATAACTATTATTATTATCCTTATTACTATTATTACTAGCACTATAACTATTATTATCATCCTTATTACTGTTATTATTACCGCTATGACTGTTATTATTATACTTATTCTATTATTACTATCTCTATTACTCTTGTCTCTATCCTTATAACTATTATTATTATGCTTATTACTATTATTATTATCGCTATAACTATTATTATTATCGCTATGACTGTTATTATTATCCTTATTCTATTATTATTTCCCTTATTACTATTATTATTATCGCTATAACTATTATTATTATCCTTATTACTATTATTATCGCTATGACCGTTATAATTATCCTTATTCTACTATTACGATCCCTATTACTCTTGTCTTTATCCTTATAACTATTATTATTATCGCTATGGCTGTTATTATTATCCTTATTCTATTATTACGATCCCTATTACTCTTGTCTTTATCCTTATAACTATTATTATTATCCTTATTACTATTATTATTATCACTATAACTATTATTATTACCGCTATGACTGTTATTATTATCCTTATTCTATTATTACTATCCCTATTACTCTTGTCTTTATCCTTATAACTATTATTATTATCCTAATTACTATTATTATTATCGCTATAACTATTATTATTACCGCTATGACTGTTATTATTATCCTTATTCTATTATTACTATCCCTATTACTCTTGTCTTTATCCTTATAACTATTATTATTTCCCTTATTACTATTATTATTATCATTATAACTGTTATTATTATCCTTATTACTAGTATTATTATCTATATAACTATTATTGTTATCCTCATTACTATTATTATTATCGCTATCCCTGTTATTATTATCCTTATTCTATTATTACTATCCCTATTACTCTTGTCTCTATCCTTATAACTATTATTATTATCCTCACTACTATTATTATTATCGATATGACAGTTATTATTATTCTTATTCTATTATTACTATCCCAATTACTCTTCTCTTTATCCTTGTAACTATTAGTATTATCCTTATTACTATTATTATTATCGCTATAACTATTATTATTAACCTTATTACTATTAATACTAGCACTATAACTATTATTATTATCCTTATTACTATTATTATTATCAATATAGCTATTATTATTATCGCTATGACTGTTATTGTTATCCTTATTCTATTATTACTATCCCTATTACTCTTGTCTTTATCCTTATAACTATTATTATTAGCACTATAACTATTATAATTATCCTTGTTACTATTATTATCGCTATGACTGTTATTATTATCCTTATTCTACTATTACTATCCCTATTACTCTTGTCTCTATCCTTATAACTAATATTATTATGCTCATTACTATTATTATTATCGCTATAACTATTATTATTATTCTTACTACTATTATTATTATCGCTATGTCTGTTATTATTATCCTTATTCTATTATTACGATCCCTATTACTCTTGTCTTTATCCTTATAACTATTATTATTATCGCTATGGCTGTTATTATTATCCTTATTCTATTATTACGATCCCTATTACTCTTGTCTTTATCCTTATAACTATTATTATTATCCTTATTACTATTATTATTATCACTATAACTATTATTATTACCGCTATGACTGTTATTATTATCCTTATTCTATTATTACTATCCCTATTACTCTTGTCTTTATCCTTATAACTATTATTATTATCCTAATTACTATTATTATTATCGCTATAACTATTATTATTACCGCTATGACTGTTATTATTATCCTTATTCTATTATTACTATCCCTATTACTCTTGTCTTTATCCTTATAACTATTATTATTTCCCTTATTACTATTATTATTATCATTATAACTGTTATTATTATCCTTATTACTAGTATTATTATCTATATAACTATTATTGTTATCCTCATTACTATTATTATTATCGCTATCCCTGTTATTATTATCCTTATTCTATTATTACTATCCCTATTACTCTTGTCTCTATCCTTATAACTATTATTATCATGGTTATTACTATTATTATTATCGCTATAACTATTATTATTATCCTTACTACTATTATTATTATCTCTATAACTATTATTGTTATCCTCATTACTATTATTATTATCACTCTGACTGTTATTATTATCCTTATTCTATTATTACTATCCCTATTACTCTTGTCTTTATCCTTATAACTATTATTATTATCCTTATTACTATTATTATTATCGCTATAACTATTATTATTACGGCTATGACTGTTATTATTATCCTTATTCTATTATTACTATCCCTATTACTCTTGTCTCTATCCTTACAACTACTATTATTATGCTTATTACTATTATTGTTATCGCTATAACTATTATTATTATCGCTATGACTGTTATTATTACCCTTATTCTACTATTACTATACCTATTACTCTTGTCTTTATCCTTATAACGATTATTATTTCCCTTATTGCTATTATTATTATCGCTATAACTATTATTATCATCCTTATTACTATTATTACTAGCACTATAACTATTATTATTATCCTTATTACTGTTATTATTACCGCTATAACTATTATAATTATCCTTATTACTATTATTACTAGCACATTAACTATTATTATTATCCTTATTACTGTTATTATTAGCGCTATGACTGTTATTATTATACTTATTCTATTATTACTATCCCTATTACTCTTGTCTCTATCCTTATAACTATTATTATTATGCTTATTACTATTATTATTTGCACTACAACTATTATTATTATCCTTATTACTATTATTATTATCGCCATGACTGTTATTATTATACTTATTCTATTATTACTATCCCTATTAGTCTTGTCTTTATCCTTATAACTATGATTATCGCTATAACTATTATGATTATCGCTATGACTGTTATTATTATCCTTATTGTGTTATTACTATACCTATTACTCTTGTCTTTATCCTTATAACTATTATTATTTCCCTTATTGCTATTATTATTATCGCTATAAGTATTATTATTATCCTTACTACTATTATTATTATCGCTATGACTGTTATTATTTACTGATTCTACTATTACTATCCCTATTACTCTTCTCTTTATCCTTATAACTATTATTATTATCGCTATGACTATTATTATTATCGCTATGACTGTTATTATTACCCTTATTCTACTATTACTATACCTATTACTCTTGTCTTTATCCTTATAACTATTATTATTTCCCTTATTGCTATTATTATTATCGCTATAACTATTATTATCATCCTTATTGCTATTATTACTAGCACTATAACTATTATTATTATCCTTATTACTGTTATTATTACCGCTATAACTATTATTATTATCGCTATGACTGTTATTATTACCCTTATTCTACTATTACTATCCCTGTTACTCTTGTCTCTATCCTTACAACTATTATTATTATGCTTATTACTATTATTGTTATCGCTATAACTATTATTATTATCGCTATGACTGTTATTATTACCCTTATTCTACTATTACTATACCTATTACTCTTGTCTTTATCCTTATAACTATTATTATTTCCCTTATTGCTATTATTATTATCGCTATAACTATTATTATCATCCTTATTGCTATTATTACTAGCACTATAACTATTATTATTATCCTTATTACTGTTATTATTACCGCTATAACTATTATAATTATCCTTATTACTATTATTACTAGCACTATAACTATTATTATTATCCTTATTACTGTTATTATTACCGCTATGACTGTTATTATTATACTTATTCTATTATTACTATCCCTATTACTCTTGTCTCTAGCCTTATAACTATTATTATTATGCTGATTACTATTATTATTAACGCTATAACTATTATTATTATCGCTATGACTGTTATTATTATCCTTATTCTATTATTACTATCCCTATTACTCCTGTCTCTATCCTTATAACTATTATTATTATGCTTATTACTATTATTATTATCGCTATAACCACTATTATTATCCTTACTACTATTATTATTATCGCTATGACTGTTATTATTATCCTTATTCTATTATTACTATCCCTATTACTCTTGTCTTTATCCTTATAACTATTATTATTATCCTTATTACTATTATTATCGCTATGACTGTTATTATTACCCTTATTCTACTATTACTATCCCTATTACTCTTGTCTCTATCCTTATAACTATTATTATTATGGTTATTACTATTATTATTATCGCTATAACTATTATTATTATCCTTACTACTATTATTATTATCTCTATAACTATTATTGTTATCCTCATTACTATTATTATTATCACTCTGACTGTTATTATTATCCTTATTCTATTATTACTATCCCTATTACTCTTGTCTTTATCCTTATAACTATTATTATGATCCTTATTACTATTATTATTATCGCTATAACTATTATTATTACCGCTGTGACTGTTATTATTATCCTTATTCTATTATTACTATCCCTATTACTCTTGTCTCTATCCTTACAACTACTATTATTATGCTTATTACTATTATTGTTATCGCTATAACTATTATTATTATCCTTGTAACTATTATTATTATCCTTATTCCTATTATTATTATCGCTATAACTATTATTATTACCGCTATGACTGTTATTATTATCCTTATTCTATTATTACTATCCCTATTACTCTTGTCTTTATCCTTATAACTATTATTATTTCCCTTATTGCTATTATTTTTATCGCTATAACTATTATTATCATCCTTATTACTATTATTACTAGCACTATAACTATTATTATTATCCTTATTACTGTTATTATTACCGCTAGAACTATTATAATTATCCTTATTACTATTATTACTAGCACTATAACTATTATTATTATCCTTATTACTGTTATTATTACCGCTATGACTGATATTATTATACTTATTCTATTATTACTATCCCTATTACTCTTGTCTCTATCCTTATAACTATTATTATTATGCTTATTACTATTATTATTTGCACTATAACTATTATTATTATCCTTATTACTATTATTATTATCGCCATGACTGTTATTATTATCCTTATTCTATTATTACTATCCCTATTACTCTTGTCTTTATCCTTATAACTATTATTATTATCCTTATTACTATTGTTACTAGCACTATAACTATTATTATTATCCTTCTTACTGTTATTATTACCGCTATGACTGTTATTATTATACTTATTCTATTATTACTATCCCTATTACTCTTGTCTCTATCCTTATAACTATTATAATTATGCTTATTACTATTATTATTAGCACTATAACTACTATTATTATCCTTGTAACTATTATTATTATCCTTATTACTATTATTATTATCGCTATAACTATGATTATTACCGCTATGACTGTTATTATTATCCTTATTCTATTATTACTATCCCTATTACTATTGTCTTTATCCTTATAACTATTATTATTTCCCTTATTGCTATTATTTTTATCGCTATAACTATTATTATCATCCTTCTTACTATTATTACTAGCACTATAACTATTATTATTATCCTTATTACTGTTATCATTACCGCTATAACTATTATAATTATCCTTATTACTATTATTACTAGCACAATAACTATTATTATTATCCTTATTACTGTTATTATTACCGCTATGACTGTTATTATTATACTTATTCTATTATTACTATCCCTATTACTCTTGTCTCTATCCTTATAACTATGATTATCGCTATAACTATTATGATTATCGCTATGACTGTTATTATTATCCTTATTGTGTTATTACTATACCTATTACTCTTGTCTTTATCCTTATAACTATTATTATTTCCCTTATTGCTATTATTATTATCGCTATAAGTATTATTATTATCCTTATTACTGTTATTATTACCGCTATGACTGTTATTATTATACTTATTCTATTATTACTATCCCTTTTACTCTTGTCTCTATCCTTATAACTATTATTATTATGCTGATTACTATTATTATTATCGCTATAACTATTATTATTATCGCTATGACTGTTATTATTATCCTTATTCTACTATTACTATCCCTATTACTCTTGTCTCTATCCTTATAACTATTATTATTATGCTTATTACTATTATTATTATCGCTATAACTATTATTATTATCCTTACTACTATTATTATTATCGCTATGACTGTTATTATTATCCTTATTATATTATTACTATCCCTATTACTCTTGTCTTTATCCTTATAACTATTATTATTTCCCTTATTGCTATTATTATTATCGCTATAAGTATTATTATTATCCTTATTACTGTTATTATTACCGCTATGACTGTTATTATTATACTTATTCTATTATTACTATCCCTTTTACTCTTGTCTCTATCCTTATAACTATTATTATTATGCTGATTACTATTATTATTATCGCTATAACTATTATTATTATCGCTATGACTGTTATTATTATCCTTATTCTACTATTACTATCCCTATTACTCTTGTCTCTATCCTTATAACTATTATTATTATGCTTATTACTATTATTATTATCGCTATAACTATTATAATTATCCTTACTACTATTATTATTATCGCTATGACTGTTATTATTATCCTTATTATATTATTACTATCCCTATTACTCTTGTCTTTATCCTTATAACTATTATTATTTCCCTTATTGCTATTATTATTATCGCTATGACTGGTATTATTATCCTTATTCTATTATTACTATCCCTATTACTCTTGTCTTTATCCTTATAACTATTATTATTATCCTTATTACTATTATTATTATCGCTATAGCTATTATTATTACCGCTATGACTGTTAATATTATCCTTATTCTATTATTACTATCCCTATTACTCTTGTCTTTATCCTTATAACTATTATTATTTCCCTTATTACTATTATTATTATCATTATAACTGTTATTATTATCCTTATTACTAGTATTATTATCTCTATAACTATTATTGTTATCCTCATTACTATTATTATTATCGCTCTGACTGTTATTATTATCCTTATTCTATTATTACTATCCCTATTACTCTTGTCTTTATCCTTATAACTATTATTATTATCCTTATTACTATTATTATTATCGCTATAACTATTATTATTATCGCTATGACTGTTATTATTACCCTTATTCTACTATTACTATCCCTGTTACTCTTGTCTCTATCCTTACAACTATTATTATTATGCTTATTACTATTATTGTTATCGCTATAACTATGATTATTATCGCTATGACTGTTATTATTACCCTTATTCTACTATTACTATACCTATTACTCTTGTCTTTATCCTTATAACTATTATTATTTCCCTTATTGCTATTATTATTATCGCTATAACTATTATTATCATCCTTATTGCTATTATTACTAGCACTATAACTATTATTATTATCCTTATTACTGTTATTATTACCGCTATAACTATTATAATTATCCTTATTACTATTATTACTAGCACTATAACTATTATTATTATCCTTATTACTGTTATTATTATCGCTATAACTATTATTATTAACCTTATTACTATTAATACTAGCACTATAACTATTATTATTATCCTTATTACTATTATTATTATCAATATAGCTATTATTATTATCGCTATGACTGTTATTGTTATCCTTATTCTATTATTACTATCCCTATTACTCTTGTCTTTATCCTTATAACTATTATTATTAGCACTATAACTATTATAATTATCCTTGTTACTATTATTATCGCTATGACTGTTATTATTATCCTTATTCTACTATTACTATCCCTATTACTCTTGTCTCTATCCTTATAACTAATATTATTATGCTCATTACTATTATTATTATCGCTATAACTATTATTATTATTCTTACTACTATTATTATTATCGCTATGTCTGTTATTATTATCCTTATTCTATTATTACGATCCCTATTACTCTTGTCTTTATCCTTATAACTATTATTATTATCGCTATGGCTGTTATTATTATCCTTATTCTATTATTACGATCCCTATTACTCTTGTCTTTATCCTTATAACTATTATTATTATCCTTATTACTATTATTATTATCACTATAACTATTATTATTACCGCTATGACTGTTATTATTATCCTTATTCTATTATTACTATCCCTATTACTCTTGTCTTTATCCTTATAACTATTATTATTATCCTAATTACTATTATTATTATCGCTATAACTATTATTATTACCGCTATGACTGTTATTATTATCCTTATTCTATTATTACTATCCCTATTACTCTTGTCTTTATCCTTATAACTATTATTATTTCCCTTATTACTATTATTATTATCATTATAACTGTTATTATTATCCTTATTACTAGTATTATTATCTATATAACTATTATTGTTATCCTCATTACTATTATTATTATCGCTATCCCTGTTATTATTATCCTTATTCTATTATTACTATCCCTATTACTCTTGTCTCTATCCTTATAACTATTATTATCATGGTTATTACTATTATTATTATCGCTATAACTATTATTATTATCCTTACTACTATTATTATTATCTCTATAACTATTATTGTTATCCTCATTACTATTATTATTATCACTCTGACTGTTATTATTATCCTTATTCTATTATTACTATCCCTATTACTCTTGTCTTTATCCTTATAACTATTATTATTATGCTTATTACTATTATTGTTATCGCTATAACTATTATTATTATCGCTATGACTGTTATTATTACCCTTATTCTACTATTACTATACCTATTACTCTTGTCTTTATCCTTATAACGATTATTATTTCCCTTATTGCTATTATTATTATCGCTATAACTATTATTATCATCCTTATTACTATTATTACTAGCACTATAACTATTATTATTATCCTTATTACTGTTATTATTACCGCTATAACTATTATAATTATCCTTATTACTATTATTACTAGCACATTAACTATTATTATTATCCTTATTACTGTTATTATTAGCGCTATGACTGTTATTATTATACTTATTCTATTATTACTATCCCTATTACTCTTGTCTCTATCCTTATAACTATTATTATTATGCTTATTACTATTATTATTTGCACTACAACTATTATTATTATCCTTATTACTATTATTATTATCGCCATGACTGTTATTATTATACTTATTCTATTATTACTATCCCTATTAGTCTTGTCTTTATCCTTATAACTATGATTATCGCTATAACTATTATGATTATCGCTATGACTGTTATTATTATCCTTATTGTGTTATTACTATACCTATTACTCTTGTCTTTATCCTTATAACTATTATTATTTCCCTTATTGCTATTATTATTATCGCTATGAGTATTATTATTATCCTTACTACTATTATTATTATCGCTATGACTGTTATTATTTACTGATTCTACTATTACTATCCCTATTACTCTTCTCTTTATCCTTATAACTATTATTATTATCGCTATGACTATTATTATTATCGCTATGACTGTTATTATTACCCTTATTCTACTATTACTATACCTATTACTCTTGTCTTTATCCTTATAACTATTATTATTTCCCTTATTGCTATTATTATTATCGCTATAAGTATTATTATTATCCTTACTACTATTATTATTATCGCTATGACTGTTATTATTTACTGATTCTACTATTACTATCCCTATTACTCTTCTCTTTATCCTTATAACTATTATTATTATCGCTATGACTATTATTATTATCGCTATGACTGTTATTATTACCCTTATTCTACTATTACTATACCTATTACTCTTGTCTTTATCCTTATAACTATTATTATTTCCCTTATTGCTATTATTATTATCGCTATAACTATTATTATCATCCTTATTGCTATTATTACTAGCACTATAACTATTATTATTATCCTTATTACTGTTATTATTACCGCTATAACTATTATTATTATCGCTATGACTGTTATTATTACCCTTATTCTACTATTACTATCCCTGTTACTCTTGTCTCTATCCTTACAACTATTATTATTATGCTTATTACTATTATTGTTATCGCTATAACTATTATTATTATCGCTATGACTGTTATTATTACCCTTATTCTACTATTACTATACCTATTACTCTTGTCTTTATCCTTATAACTATTATTATTTCCCTTATTGCTATTATTATTATCGCTATAACTATTATTATCATCCTTATTGCTATTATTACTAGCACTATAACTATTATTATTATCCTTATTACTGTTATTATTACCGCTATAACTATTATAATTATCCTTATTACTATTATTACTAGCACTATAACTATTATTATTATCCTTATTACTGTTATTATTACCGCTATGACTGTTATTATTATACTTATTCTATTATTACTATCCCTATTACTCTTGTCTCTAGCCTTATAACTATTATTATTATGCTGATTACTATTATTATTAACGCTATAACTATTATTATTATCGCTATGACTGTTATTATTATCCTTATTCTATTATTACTATCCCTATTACTCCTGTCTCTATCCTTATAACTATTATTATTATGCTTATTACTATTATTATTATCGCTATAACCACTATTATTATCCTTACTACTATTATTATTATCGCTATGACTGTTATTATTATCCTTATTCTATTATTACTATCCCTATTACTCTTGTCTTTATCCTTATAACTATTATTATTATCCTTATTACTATTATTATCGCTATGACTGTTATTATTACCCTTATTCTACTATTACTATCCCTATTACTCTTGTCTCTATCCTTATAACTATTATTATTATGGTTATTACTATTATTATTATCGCTATAACTATTATTATTATCCTTACTACTATTATTATTATCTCTATAACTATTATTGTTATCCTCATTACTATTATTATTATCACTCTGACTGTTATTATTATCCTTATTCTATTATTACTATCCCTATTACTCTTGTCTTTATCCTTATAACTATTATTATGATCCTTATTACTATTATTATTATCGCTATAACTATTATTATTACCGCTGTGACTGTTATTATTATCCTTATTCTATTATTACTATCCCTATTACTCTTGTCTCTATCCTTACAACTACTATTATTATGCTTATTACTATTATTGTTATCGCTATAACTATTATTATTATCCTTGTAACTATTATTATTATCCTTATTCCTATTATTATTATCGCTATAACTATTATTATTACCGCTATGACTGTTATTATTATCCTTATTCTATTATTACTATCCCTATTACTCTTGTCTTTATCCTTATAACTATTATTATTTCCCTTATTGCTATTATTTTTATCGCTATAACTATTATTATCATCCTTATTACTATTATTACTAGCACTATAACTATTATTATTATCCTTATTACTGTTATTATTACCGCTAGAACTATTATAATTATCCTTATTACTATTATTACTAGCACTATAACTATTATTATTATCCTTATTACTGTTATTATTACCGCTATGACTGATATTATTATACTTATTCTATTATTACTATCCCTATTACTCTTGTCTCTATCCTTATAACTATTATTATTATGCTTATTACTATTATTATTTGCACTATAACTATTATTATTATCCTTATTACTATTATTATTATCGCCATGACTGTTATTATTATCCTTATTCTATTATTACTATCCCTATTACTCTTGTCTTTATCCTTATAACTATTATTATTATCCTTATTACTATTGTTACTAGCACTATAACTATTATTATTATCCTTCTTACTGTTATTATTACCGCTATGACTGTTATTATTATACTTATTCTATTATTACTATCCCTATTACTCTTGTCTCTATCCTTATAACTATTATAATTATGCTTATTACTATTATTATTAGCACTATAACTACTATTATTATCCTTGTAACTATTATTATTATCCTTATTACTATTATTATTATCGCTATAACTATGATTATTACCGCTATGACTGTTATTATTATCCTTATTCTATTATTACTATCCCTATTACTATTGTCTTTATCCTTATAACTATTATTATTTCCCTTATTGCTATTATTTTTATCGCTATAACTATTATTATCATCCTTCTTACTATTATTACTAGCACTATAACTATTATTATTATCCTTATTACTGTTATCATTACCGCTATAACTATTATAATTATCCTTATTACTATTATTACTAGCACAATAACTATTATTATTATCCTTATTACTGTTATTATTACCGCTATGACTGTTATTATTATACTTATTCTATTATTACTATCCCTATTACTCTTGTCTCTATCCTTATAACTATGATTATCGCTATAACTATTATGATTATCGCTATGACTGTTATTATTATCCTTATTGTGTTATTACTATACCTATTACTCTTGTCTTTATCCTTATAACTATTATTATTTCCCTTATTGCTATTATTATTATCGCTATAAGTATTATTATTATCCTTATTACTGTTATTATTACCGCTATGACTGTTATTATTATACTTATTCTATTATTACTATCCCTTTTACTCTTGTCTCTATCCTTATAACTATTATTATTATGCTGATTACTATTATTATTATCGCTATAACTATTATTATTATCGCTATGACTGTTATTATTATCCTTATTCTACTATTACTATCCCTATTACTCTTGTCTCTATCCTTATAACTATTATTATTATGCTTATTACTATTATTATTATCGCTATAACTATTATTATTATCCTTACTACTATTATTATTATCGCTATGACTGTTATTATTATCCTTATTATATTATTACTATCCCTATTACTCTTGTCTTTATCCTTATAACTATTATTATTTCCCTTATTGCTATTATTATTATCGCTATAAGTATTATTATTATCCTTATTACTGTTATTATTACCGCTATGACTGTTATTATTATACTTATTCTATTATTACTATCCCTTTTACTCTTGTCTCTATCCTTATAACTATTATTATTATGCTGATTACTATTATTATTATCGCTATAACTATTATTATTATCGCTATGACTGTTATTATTATCCTTATTCTACTATTACTATCCCTATTACTCTTGTCTCTATCCTTATAACTATTATTATTATGCTTATTACTATTATTATTATCGCTATAACTATTATAATTATCCTTACTACTATTATTATTATCGCTATGACTGTTATTATTATCCTTATTATATTATTACTATCCCTATTACTCTTGTCTTTATCCTTATAACTATTATTATTTCCCTTATTGCTATTATTATTATCGCTATGACTGGTATTATTATCCTTATTCTATTATTACTATCCCTATTACTCTTGTCTTTATCCTTATAACTATTATTATTATCCTTATTACTATTATTATTATCGCTATAGCTATTATTATTACCGCTATGACTGTTAATATTATCCTTATTCTATTATTACTATCCCTATTACTCTTGTCTTTATCCTTATAACTATTATTATTTCCCTTATTACTATTATTATTATCATTATAACTGTTATTATTATCCTTATTACTAGTATTATTATCTCTATAACTATTATTGTTATCCTCATTACTATTATTATTATCGCTCTGACTGTTATTATTATCCTTATTCTATTATTACTATCCCTATTACTCTTGTCTTTATCCTTATAACTATTATTATTATCCTTATTACTATTATTATTATCGCTATAACTATTATTATTATCGCTATGACTGTTATTATTATCCTTATTCTATTATTACTATCCCTATTACTCTTTTCTTTATCCTTATAACTATTATTATTATCGCTATAACTATTGTTATTATCGCTATGACTGTTATTATTATCCTTATTGTATTATTACTATCCCTATTACTCTTGTCTTTATCCTTAGAACTATTATTATTTCCCTTATTACTATTATTATTATCATTATAACTGTTATTATTATCCTTATTACTAGTATTATTATCTCTATAACTATTATTGTTATCCTCATTACTATTATTATTATCGCTCTGACTGTTATTATTATCCTTATTCTATTATTACTATCCCTATTACTCTTGTCTTTATCCTTATAACTATTATTATTTCCCTTATTACTATTATTATTATCATTATAACTGTTATTATTATCCTTATTACTAGTATTATTATCTATATAACTATTATTGTTATCCTCATTACTATTATTATTATCGCTATCCCTGTTATTATTATCCTTATTCTATTATTACTATCCCTATTACTCTTGTCTCTATCCTTATAACTATTATTATCATGGTTATTACTATTATTATTATCGCTATAACTATTATTATTATCCTTACTACTATTATTATTATCTCTATAACTATTATTGTTATCCTCATTACTATTATTATTATCACTCTGACTGTTATTATTATCCTTATTCTATTATTACTATCCCTATTACTCTTGTCTTTATCCTTATAACTATTATTATTATCCTTATTACTATTATTATTATCGCTATAACTATTATTATTACGGCTATGACTGTTATTATTATCCTTATTCTATTATTACTATCCCTATTACTCTTGTCTCTATCCTTACAACTACTATTATTATGCTTATTACTATTATTGTTATCGCTATAACTATTATTATTATCGCTATGACTGTTATTATTACCCTTATTCTACTATTACTATACCTATTACTCTTGTCTTTATCCTTATAACGATTATTATTTCCCTTATTGCTATTATTATTATCGCTATAACTATTATTATCATCCTTATTACTATTATTACTAGCACTATAACTATTATTATTATCCTTATTACTGTTATTATTACCGCTATAACTATTATAATTATCCTTATTACTATTATTACTAGCACATTAACTATTATTATTATCCTTATTACTGTTATTATTAGCGCTATGACTGTTATTATTATACTTATTCTATTATTACTATCCCTATTACTCTTGTCTCTATCCTTATAACTATTATTATTATGCTTATTACTATTATTATTTGCACTACAACTATTATTATTATCCTTATTACTATTATTATTATCGCCATGACTGTTATTATTATACTTATTCTATTATTACTATCCCTATTAGTCTTGTCTTTATCCTTATAACTATGATTATCGCTATAACTATTATGATTATCGCTATGACTGTTATTATTATCCTTATTGTGTTATTACTATACCTATTACTCTTGTCTTTATCCTTATAACTATTATTATTTCCCTTATTGCTATTATTATTATCGCTATAAGTATTATTATTATCCTTACTACTATTATTATTATCGCTATGACTGTTATTATTTACTGATTCTACTATTACTATCCCTATTACTCTTCTCTTTATCCTTATAACTATTATTATTATCGCTATGACTATTATTATTATCGCTATGACTGTTATTATTACCCTTATTCTACTATTACTATACCTATTACTCTTGTCTTTATCCTTATAACTATTATTATTTCCCTTATTGCTATTATTATTATCGCTATAACTATTATTATCATCCTTATTGCTATTATTACTAGCACTATAACTATTATTATTATCCTTATTACTGTTATTATTACCGCTATAACTATTATTATTATCGCTATGACTGTTATTATTACCCTTATTCTACTATTACTATCCCTGTTACTCTTGTCTCTATCCTTACAACTATTATTATTATGCTTATTACTATTATTGTTATCGCTATAACTATGATTATTATCGCTATGACTGTTATTATTACCCTTATTCTACTATTACTATACCTATTACTCTTGTCTTTATCCTTATAACTATTATTATTTCCCTTATTGCTATTATTATTATCGCTATAACTATTATTATCATCCTTATTGCTATTATTACTAGCACTATAACTATTATTATTATCCTTATTACTGTTATTATTACCGCTATAACTATTATAATTATCCTTATTACTATTATTACTAGCACTATAACTATTATTATTATCCTTATTACTGTTATTATTATCGCTATAACTATTATTATTAACCTTATTACTATTAATACTAGCACTATAACTATTATTATTATCCTTATTACTATTATTATTATCAATATAGCTATTATTATTATCGCTATGACTGTTATTGTTATCCTTATTCTATTATTACTATCCCTATTACTCTTGTCTTTATCCTTATAACTATTATTATTAGCACTATAACTATTATAATTATCCTTGTTACTATTATTATCGCTATGACTGTTATTATTATCCTTATTCTACTATTACTATCCCTATTACTCTTGTCTCTATCCTTATAACTAATATTATTATGCTCATTACTATTATTATTATCGCTATAACTATTATTATTATTCTTACTACTATTATTATTATCGCTATGTCTGTTATTATTATCCTTATTCTATTATTACGATCCCTATTACTCTTGTCTTTATCCTTATAACTATTATTATTATCGCTATGGCTGTTATTATTATCCTTATTCTATTATTACGATCCCTATTACTCTTGTCTTTATCCTTATAACTATTATTATTATCCTTATTACTATTATTATTATCACTATAACTATTATTATTACCGCTATGACTGTTATTATTATCCTTATTCTATTATTACTATCCCTATTACTCTTGTCTTTATCCTTATAACTATTATTATTATCCTAATTACTATTATTATTATCGCTATAACTATTATTATTACCGCTATGACTGTTATTATTATCCTTATTCTATTATTACTATCCCTATTACTCTTGTCTTTATCCTTATAACTATTATTATTTCCCTTATTACTATTATTATTATCATTATAACTGTTATTATTATCCTTATTACTAGTATTATTATCTATATAACTATTATTGTTATCCTCATTACTATTATTATTATCGCTATCCCTGTTATTATTATCCTTATTCTATTATTACTATCCCTATTACTCTTGTCTCTATCCTTATAACTATTATTATCATGGTTATTACTATTATTATTATCGCTATAACTATTATTATTATCCTTACTACTATTATTATTATCTCTATAACTATTATTGTTATCCTCATTACTATTATTATTATCACTCTGACTGTTATTATTATCCTTATTCTATTATTACTATCCCTATTACTCTTGTCTTTATCCTTATAACTATTATTATTATGCTTATTACTATTATTGTTATCGCTATAACTATTATTATTATCGCTATGACTGTTATTATTACCCTTATTCTACTATTACTATACCTATTACTCTTGTCTTTATCCTTATAACGATTATTATTTCCCTTATTGCTATTATTATTATCGCTATAACTATTATTATCATCCTTATTACTATTATTACTAGCACTATAACTATTATTATTATCCTTATTACTGTTATTATTACCGCTATAACTATTATAATTATCCTTATTACTATTATTACTAGCACATTAACTATTATTATTATCCTTATTACTGTTATTATTAGCGCTATGACTGTTATTATTATACTTATTCTATTATTACTATCCCTATTACTCTTGTCTCTATCCTTATAACTATTATTATTATGCTTATTACTATTATTATTTGCACTACAACTATTATTATTATCCTTATTACTATTATTATTATCGCCATGACTGTTATTATTATACTTATTCTATTATTACTATCCCTATTAGTCTTGTCTTTATCCTTATAACTATGATTATCGCTATAACTATTATGATTATCGCTATGACTGTTATTATTATCCTTATTCTACTATTACTATCCCTATTACTCTTGTCTCTATCCTTATAACTATTATTATTATGCTTATTACTATTATTATTATCGCTATAACTATTATTATTATCCTTACTACTATTATTATTATCGCTATGACTGTTATTATTATCCTTATTATATTATTACTATCCCTATTACTCTTGTCTTTATCCTTATAACTATTATTATTTCCCTTATTGCTATTATTATTATCGCTATAAGTATTATTATTATCCTTATTACTGTTATTATTACCGCTATGACTGTTATTATTATACTTATTCTATTATTACTATCCCTTTTACTCTTGTCTCTATCCTTATAACTATTATTATTATGCTGATTACTATTATTATTATCGCTATAACTATTATTATTATCGCTATGACTGTTATTATTATCCTTATTCTACTATTACTATCCCTATTACTCTTGTCTCTATCCTTATAACTATTATTATTATGCTTATTACTATTATTATTATCGCTATAACTATTATAATTATCCTTACTACTATTATTATTATCGCTATGACTGTTATTATTATCCTTATTATATTATTACTATCCCTATTACTCTTGTCTTTATCCTTATAACTATTATTATTTCCCTTATTGCTATTATTATTATCGCTATGACTGGTATTATTATCCTTATTCTATTATTACTATCCCTATTACTCTTGTCTTTATCCTTATAACTATTATTATTATCCTTATTACTATTATTATTATCGCTATAGCTATTATTATTACCGCTATGACTGTTAATATTATCCTTATTCTATTATTACTATCCCTATTACTCTTGTCTTTATCCTTATAACTATTATTATTTCCCTTATTACTATTATTATTATCATTATAACTGTTATTATTATCCTTATTACTAGTATTATTATCTCTATAACTATTATTGTTATCCTCATTACTATTATTATTATCGCTCTGACTGTTATTATTATCCTTATTCTATTATTACTATCCCTATTACTCTTGTCTTTATCCTTATAACTATTATTATTATCCTTATTACTATTATTATTATCGCTATAACTATTATTATTATCGCTATGACTGTTATTATTATCCTTATTCTATTATTACTATCCCTATTACTCTTTTCTTTATCCTTATAACTATTATTATTATCGCTATAACTATTGTTATTATCGCTATGACTGTTATTATTATCCTTATTGTATTATTACTATCCCTATTACTCTTGTCTTTATCCTTAGAACTATTATTATTTCCCTTATTACTATTATTATTATCATTATAACTGTTATTATTATCCTTATTACTAGTATTATTATCTCTATAACTATTATTGTTATCCTCATTACTATTATTATTATCGCTCTGACTGTTATTATTATCCTTATTCTATTATTACTATCCCTATTACTCTTGTCTTTATCCTTATAACTATTATTATTTCCCTTATTACTATTATTATTATCATTATAACTGTTATTATTATCCTTATTACTAGTATTATTATCTATATAACTATTATTGTTATCCTCATTACTATTATTATTATCGCTATCCCTGTTATTATTATCCTTATTCTATTATTACTATCCCTATTACTCTTGTCTCTATCCTTATAACTATTATTATCATGGTTATTACTATTATTATTATCGCTATAACTATTATTATTATCCTTACTACTATTATTATTATCTCTATAACTATTATTGTTATCCTCATTACTATTATTATTATCACTCTGACTGTTATTATTATCCTTATTCTATTATTACTATCCCTATTACTCTTGTCTTTATCCTTATAACTATTATTATTATCCTTATTACTATTATTATTATCGCTATAACTATTATTATTACGGCTATGACTGTTATTATTATCCTTATTCTATTATTACTATCCCTATTACTCTTGTCTCTATCCTTACAACTACTATTATTATGCTTATTACTATTATTGTTATCGCTATAACTATTATTATTATCGCTATGACTGTTATTATTACCCTTATTCTACTATTACTATACCTATTACTCTTGTCTTTATCCTTATAACGATTATTATTTCCCTTATTGCTATTATTATTATCGCTATAACTATTATTATCATCCTTATTACTATTATTACTAGCACTATAACTATTATTATTATCCTTATTACTGTTATTATTACCGCTATAACTATTATAATTATCCTTATTACTATTATTACTAGCACATTAACTATTATTATTATCCTTATTACTGTTATTATTAGCGCTATGACTGTTATTATTATACTTATTCTATTATTACTATCCCTATTAC
This sequence comes from Megachile ligniseca, assembly GCA_945859555.1. Classification (NCBI taxonomy): domain Eukaryota; kingdom Metazoa; phylum Arthropoda; class Insecta; order Hymenoptera; family Megachilidae; genus Megachile; species Megachile ligniseca. The sequence continues at coordinate 148,169 of CAMAOC010000045.1, forward strand.
TCTTGTCTCTATCCTTATAACTATTATTATTATGCTTATTACTATTATTATTTGCACTACAACTATTATTATTATCCTTATTACTATTATTATTATCGCCATGACTGTTATTATTATACTTATTCTATTATTACTATCCCTATTAGTCTTGTCTTTATCCTTATAACTATGATTATCGCTATAACTATTATGATTATCGCTATGACTGTTATTATTATCCTTATTGTGTTATTACTATACCTATTACTCTTGTCTTTATCCTTATAACTATTATTATTTCCCTTATTGCTATTATTATTATCGCTATAAGTATTATTATTATCCTTACTACTATTATTATTATCGCTATGACTGTTATTATTTACTGATTCTACTATTACTATCCCTATTACTCTTCTCTTTATCCTTATAACTATTATTATTATCGCTATGACTATTATTATTATCGCTATGACTGTTATTATTACCCTTATTCTACTATTACTATACCTATTACTCTTGTCTTTATCCTTATAACTATTATTATTTCCCTTATTGCTATTATTATTATCGCTATAACTATTATTATCATCCTTATTGCTATTATTACTAGCACTATAACTATTATTATTATCCTTATTACTGTTATTATTACCGCTATAACTATTATTATTATCGCTATGACTGTTATTATTACCCTTATTCTACTATTACTATCCCTGTTACTCTTGTCTCTATCCTTACAACTATTATTATTATGCTTATTACTATTATTGTTATCGCTATAACTATGATTATTATCGCTATGACTGTTATTATTACCCTTATTCTACTATTACTATACCTATTACTCTTGTCTTTATCCTTATAACTATTATTATTTCCCTTATTGCTATTATTATTATCGCTATAACTATTATTATCATCCTTATTGCTATTATTACTAGCACTATAACTATTATTATTATCCTTATTACTGTTATTATTACCGCTATAACTATTATAATTATCCTTATTACTATTATTACTAGCACTATAACTATTATTATTATCCTTATTACTGTTATTATTATCGCTATAACTATTATTATTAACCTTATTACTATTAATACTAGCACTATAACTATTATTATTATCCTTATTACTATTATTATTATCAATATAGCTATTATTATTATCGCTATGACTGTTATTGTTATCCTTATTCTATTATTACTATCCCTATTACTCTTGTCTTTATCCTTATAACTATTATTATTAGCACTATAACTATTATAATTATCCTTGTTACTATTATTATCGCTATGACTGTTATTATTATCCTTATTCTACTATTACTATCCCTATTACTCTTGTCTCTATCCTTATAACTAATATTATTATGCTCATTACTATTATTATTATCGCTATAACTATTATTATTATTCTTACTACTATTATTATTATCGCTATGTCTGTTATTATTATCCTTATTCTATTATTACGATCCCTATTACTCTTGTCTTTATCCTTATAACTATTATTATTATCGCTATGGCTGTTATTATTATCCTTATTCTATTATTACGATCCCTATTACTCTTGTCTTTATCCTTATAACTATTATTATTATCCTTATTACTATTATTATTATCACTATAACTATTATTATTACCGCTATGACTGTTATTATTATCCTTATTCTATTATTACTATCCCTATTACTCTTGTCTTTATCCTTATAACTATTATTATTATCCTAATTACTATTATTATTATCGCTATAACTATTATTATTACCGCTATGACTGTTATTATTATCCTTATTCTATTATTACTATCCCTATTACTCTTGTCTTTATCCTTATAACTATTATTATTTCCCTTATTACTATTATTATTATCATTATAACTGTTATTATTATCCTTATTACTAGTATTATTATCTATATAACTATTATTGTTATCCTCATTACTATTATTATTATCGCTATCCCTGTTATTATTATCCTTATTCTATTATTACTATCCCTATTACTCTTGTCTCTATCCTTATAACTATTATTATCATGGTTATTACTATTATTATTATCGCTATAACTATTATTATTATCCTTACTACTATTATTATTATCTCTATAACTATTATTGTTATCCTCATTACTATTATTATTATCACTCTGACTGTTATTATTATCCTTATTCTATTATTACTATCCCTATTACTCTTGTCTTTATCCTTATAACTATTATTATTATGCTTATTACTATTATTGTTATCGCTATAACTATTATTATTATCGCTATGACTGTTATTATTACCCTTATTCTACTATTACTATACCTATTACTCTTGTCTTTATCCTTATAACGATTATTATTTCCCTTATTGCTATTATTATTATCGCTATAACTATTATTATCATCCTTATTACTATTATTACTAGCACTATAACTATTATTATTATCCTTATTACTGTTATTATTACCGCTATAACTATTATAATTATCCTTATTACTATTATTACTAGCACATTAACTATTATTATTATCCTTATTACTGTTATTATTAGCGCTATGACTGTTATTATTATACTTATTCTATTATTACTATCCCTATTACTCTTGTCTCTATCCTTATAACTATTATTATTATGCTTATTACTATTATTATTTGCACTACAACTATTATTATTATCCTTATTACTATTATTATTATCGCCATGACTGTTATTATTATACTTATTCTATTATTACTATCCCTATTAGTCTTGTCTTTATCCTTATAACTATGATTATCGCTATAACTATTATGATTATCGCTATGACTGTTATTATTATCCTTATTGTGTTATTACTATACCTATTACTCTTGTCTTTATCCTTATAACTATTATTATTTCCCTTATTGCTATTATTATTATCGCTATGAGTATTATTATTATCCTTACTACTATTATTATTATCGCTATGACTGTTATTATTTACTGATTCTACTATTACTATCCCTATTACTCTTCTCTTTATCCTTATAACTATTATTATTATCGCTATGACTATTATTATTATCGCTATGACTGTTATTATTACCCTTATTCTACTATTACTATACCTATTACTCTTGTCTTTATCCTTATAACTATTATTATTTCCCTTATTGCTATTATTATTATCGCTATAACTATTATTATCATCCTTATTGCTATTATTACTAGCACTATAACTATTATTATTATCCTTATTACTGTTATTATTACCGCTATAACTATTATTATTATCGCTATGACTGTTATTATTACCCTTATTCTACTATTACTATCCCTGTTACTCTTGTCTCTATCCTTACAACTATTATTATTATGCTTATTACTATTATTGTTATCGCTATAACTATTATTATTATCGCTATGACTGTTATTATTACCCTTATTCTACTATTACTATACCTATTACTCTTGTCTTTATCCTTATAACTATTATTATTTCCCTTATTGCTATTATTATTATCGCTATAACTATTATTATCATCCTTATTGCTATTATTACTAGCACTATAACTATTATTATTATCCTTATTACTGTTATTATTACCGCTATAACTATTATAATTATCCTTATTACTATTATTACTAGCACTATAACTATTATTATTATCCTTATTACTGTTATTATTACCGCTATGACTGTTATTATTATACTTATTCTATTATTACTATCCCTATTACTCTTGTCTCTAGCCTTATAACTATTATTATTATGCTGATTACTATTATTATTAACGCTATAACTATTATTATTATCCTTACTACTATTATTATTATCGCTATGACTGTTATTATTATCCTTATTCTATTATTACTATCCCTATTACTCCTGTCTCTATCCTTATAACTATTATTATTATGCTTATTACTATTATTATTATCGCTATAACTACTATTATTATCCTTACTACTATTATTATTATCGCTATGACTGTTATTATTATCCTTATTCTATTATTACTATCCCTATTACTCTTGTCTTTATCCTTATAACTATTATTATTATCCTTATTACTATTATTATCGCTATGACTGTTATTATTACCCTTATTCTACTATTACTATCCCTATTACTCTTGTCTCTATCCTTATAACTATTATTATTATGGTTATTACTATTATTATTATCGCTATAACTATTATTATTATCCTTACTACTATTATTATTATCTCTATAACTATTATTGTTATCCTCATTACTATTATTATTATCACTCTGACTGTTATTATTATCCTTATTCTATTATTACTATCCCTATTACTCTTGTCTTTATCCTTATAACTATTATTATGATCCTTATTACTATTATTATTATCGCTATAACTATTATTATTACCGCTATGACTGTTATTATTATCCTTATTCTATTATTACTATCCCTATTACTCTTGTCTCTATCCTTACAACTACTATTATTATGCTTATTACTATTATTGTTATCGCTATAACTATTATTATTATCCTTGTAACTATTATTATTATCCTTATTCCTATTATTATTATCGCTATAACTATTATTATTACCGCTATGACTGTTATTATTATCCTTATTCTATTATTACTATCCCTATTACTCTTGTCTTTATCCTTATAACTATTATTATTTCCCTTATTGCTATTATTTTTATCGCTATAACTATTATTATCATCCTTATTACTATTATTACTAGCACTATAACTATTATTATTATCCTTATTACTGTTATTATTACCGCTAGAACTATTATAATTATCCTTATTACTATTATTACTAGCACTATAACTATTATTATTATCCTTATTACTGTTATTATTACCGCTATGACTGATATTATTATACTTATTCTATTATTACTATCCCTATTACTCTTGTCTCTATCCTTATAACTATTATTATTATGCTTATTACTATTATTATTTGCACTATAACTATTATTATTATCCTTATTACTATTATTATTATCGCCATGACTGTTATTATTATCCTTATTCTATTATTACTATCCCTATTACTCTTGTCTTTATCCTTATAACTATTATTATTATCCTTATTACTATTGTTACTAGCACTATAACTATTATTATTATCCTTCTTACTGTTATTATTACCGCTATGACTGTTATTATTATACTTATTCTATTATTACTATCCCTATTACTCTTGTCTCTATCCTTATAACTATTATAATTATGCTTATTACTATTATTATTAGCACTATAACTACTATTATTATCCTTGTAACTATTATTATTATCCTTATTACTATTATTATTATCGCTATAACTATGATTATTACCGCTATGACTGTTATTATTATCCTTATTCTATTATTACTATCCCTATTACTATTGTCTTTATCCTTATAACTATTATTATTTCCCTTATTGCTATTATTTTTATCGCTATAACTATTATTATCATCCTTCTTACTATTATTACTAGCACTATAACTATTATTATTATCCTTATTACTGTTATCATTACCGCTATAACTATTATAATTATCCTTATTACTATTATTACTAGCACAATAACTATTATTATTATCCTTATTACTGTTATTATTACCGCTATGACTGTTATTATTATACTTATTCTATTATTACTATCCCTATTACTCTTGTCTCTATCCTTATAACTATGATTATCGCTATAACTATTATGATTATCGCTATGACTGTTATTATTATCCTTATTGTGTTATTACTATACCTATTACTCTTGTCTTTATCCTTATAACTATTATTATTTCCCTTATTGCTATTATTATTATCGCTATAAGTATTATTATTATCCTTATTACTGTTATTATTACCGCTATGACTGTTATTATTATACTTATTCTATTATTACTATCCCTTTTACTCTTGTCTCTATCCTTATAACTATTATTATTATGCTGATTACTATTATTATTATCGCTATAACTATTATTATTATCGCTATGACTGTTATTATTATCCTTATTCTACTATTACTATCCCTATTACTCTTGTCTCTATCCTTATAACTATTATTATTATGCTTATTACTATTATTATTATCGCTATAACTATTATTATTATCCTTACTACTATTATTATTATCGCTATGACTGTTATTATTATCCTTATTATATTATTACTATCCCTATTACTCTTGTCTTTATCATTATAACTATTATTATTTCCCTTATTGCTATTATTATTATCGCTATAAGTATTATTATTATCCTTATTACTGTTATTATTACCGCTATGACTGTTATTATTATACTTATTCTATTATTACTATCCCTTTTACTCTTGTCTCTATCCTTATAACTATTATTATTATGCTGATTACTATTATTATTATCGCTATAACTATTATTATTATCGCTATGACTGTTATTATTATCCTTATTCTACTATTACTATCCCTATTACTCTTGTCTCTATCCTTATAACTATTATTATTATGCTTATTACTATTATTATTATCGCTATAACTATTATAATTATCCTTACTACTATTATTATTATCGCTATGACTGTTATTATTATCCTTATTATATTATTACTATCCCTATTACTCTTGTCTTTATCCTTATAACTATTATTATTTCCCTTATTGCTATTATTATTATCGCTATGACTGGTATTATTATCCTTATTCTATTATTACTATCCCTATTACTCTTGTCTTTATCCTTATAACTATTATTATTATCCTTATTACTATTATTATTATCGCTATAACTATTATTATTACCGCTATGACTGTTAATATTATCCTTATTCTATTATTACTATCCCTATTACTCTTGTCTTTATCCTTATAACTATTATTATTTCCCTTATTACTATTATTATTATCATTATAACTGTTATTATTATCCTTATTACTAGTATTATTATCTCTATAACTATTATTGTTATCCTCATTACTATTATTATTATCGCTCTGACTGTTATTATTATCCTTATTCTATTATTACTATCCCTATTACTCTTGTCTTTATCCTTATAACTATTATTATTATCCTTATTACTATTATTATTATCGCTATAACTATTATTATTATCGCTATGACTGTTATTATTATCCTTATTCTATTATTACTATCCCTATTACTCTTTTCTTTATCCTTATAACTATTATTATTATCGCTATAACTATTATTATTATCGCTATGACTGTTATTATTATCCTTATTGTATTATTACTATCCCTATTACTCTTGTCTTTATCCTTAGAACTATTATTATTTCCCTTATTACTATTATTATTATCATTATAACTGTTATTATTATCCTTATTACTAGTATTATTATCTCTATAACTATTATTGTTATCCTCATTACTATTATTATTATCGCTCTGACTGTTATTATTATCCTTATTCTATTATTACTATCCCTATTACTCTTGTCTTTATCCTTATAACTATTATTATTTCCCTTATTACTATTATTATTATCATTATAACTGTTATTATTATCCTTATTACTAGTATTATTATCTATATAACTATTATTGTTATCCTCATTACTATTATTATTATCGCTATCCCTGTTATTATTATCCTTATTCTATTATTACTATCCCTATTACTCTTGTCTCTATCCTTATAACTATTATTATCATGGTTATTACTATTATTATTATCGCTATAACTATTATTATTATCCTTACTACTATTATTATTATCTCTATAACTATTATTGTTATCCTCATTACTATTATTATTATCACTCTGACTGTTATTATTATCCTTATTCTATTATTACTATCCCTATTACTCTTGTCTTTATCCTTATAACTATTATTATTATCCTTATTACTATTATTATTATCGCTATAACTATTATTATTACGGCTATGACTGTTATTATTATCCTTATTCTATTATTACTATCCCTATTACTCTTGTCTCTATCCTTACAACTACTATTATTATGCTTATTACTATTATTGTTATCGCTATAACTATTATTATTATCGCTATGACTGTTATTATTACCCTTATTCTACTATTACTATACCTATTACTCTTGTCTTTATCCTTATAACGATTATTATTTCCCTTATTGCTATTATTATTATCGCTATAACTATTATTATCATCCTTATTACTATTATTACTAGCACTATAACTATTATTATTATCCTTATTACTGTTATTATTACCGCTATAACTATTATAATTATCCTTATTACTATTATTACTAGCACATTAACTATTATTATTATCCTTATTACTGTTATTATTAGCGCTATGACTGTTATTATTATACTTATTCTATTATTACTATCCCTATTACTCTTGTCTCTATCCTTATAACTATTATTATTATGCTTATTACTATTATTATTTGCACTACAACTATTATTATTATCCTTATTACTATTATTATTATCGCCATGACTGTTATTATTATACTTATTCTATTATTACTATCCCTATTAGTCTTGTCTTTATCCTTATAACTATGATTATCGCTATAACTATTATGATTATCGCTATGACTGTTATTATTATCCTTATTGTGTTATTACTATACCTATTACTCTTGTCTTTATCCTTATAACTATTATTATTTCCCTTATTGCTATTATTATTATCGCTATAAGTATTATTATTATCCTTACTACTATTATTATTATCGCTATGACTGTTATTATTTACTGATTCTACTATTACTATCCCTATTACTCTTCTCTTTATCCTTATAACTATTATTATTATCGCTATGACTATTATTATTATCGCTATGACTGTTATTATTACCCTTATTCTACTATTACTATACCTATTACTCTTGTCTTTATCCTTATAACTATTATTATTTCCCTTATTGCTATTATTATTATCGCTATAACTATTATTATCATCCTTATTGCTATTATTACTAGCACTATAACTATTATTATTATCCTTATTACTGTTATTATTACCGCTATAACTATTATTATTATCGCTATGACTGTTATTATTACCCTTATTCTACTATTACTATCCCTGTTACTCTTGTCTCTATCCTTACAACTATTATTATTATGCTTATTACTATTATTGTTATCGCTATAACTATTATTATTATCGCTATGACTGTTATTATTACCCTTATTCTACTATTACTATACCTATTACTCTTGTCTTTATCCTTATAACTATTATTATTTCCCTTATTGCTATTATTATTATCGCTATAACTATTATTATCATCCTTATTGCTATTATTACTAGCACTATAACTATTATTATTATCCTTATTACTGTTATTATTACCGCTATAACTATTATAATTATCCTTATTACTATTATTACTAGCACTATAACTATTATTATTATCCTTATTACTGTTATTATTATCGCTATAACTATTATTATTAACCTTATTACTATTAATACTAGCACTATAACTATTATTATTATCCTTATTACTATTATTATTATCAATATAGCTATTATTATTATCGCTATGACTGTTATTGTTATCCTTATTCTATTATTACTATCCCTATTACTCTTGTCTTTATCCTTATAACTATTATTATTAGCACTATAACTATTATAATTATCCTTGTTACTATTATTATCGCTATGACTGTTATTATTATCCTTATTCTACTATTACTATCCCTATTACTCTTGTCTCTATCCTTATAACTAATATTATTATGCTCATTACTATTATTATTATCGCTATAACTATTATTATTATTCTTACTACTATTATTATTATCGCTATGTCTGTTATTATTATCCTTATTCTATTATTACGATCCCTATTACTCTTGTCTTTATCCTTATAACTATTATTATTATCGCTATGGCTGTTATTATTATCCTTATTCTATTATTACGATCCCTATTACTCTTGTCTTTATCCTTATAACTATTATTATTATCCTTATTACTATTATTATTATCACTATAACTATTATTATTACCGCTATGACTGTTATTATTATCCTTATTCTATTATTACTATCCCTATTACTCTTGTCTTTATCCTTATAACTATTATTATTATCCTAATTACTATTATTATTATCGCTATAACTATTATTATTATCCTTACTACTATTATTATTATCGCAATGACAGTTATTATTATCCTTATTCTATTATTACTATCCCTATTACTCTTCTCTTTATCCTTATAACTATTATTATTATCCTTATTACTTTATTATTATCGCTATGACTGTTATTGTTATCCTTATTACTATTATTATTAGCACTATAGCTATTATTATTATCCTTATTACTATTATTATCGCTATGACTGTTATTATTATCCTTACTCTACTATTACTATCCCTATTACTCTTGTCTCTATCCTTATAACTATTATTATTATGCTTATTACTATTATTATTATCGCTATACCTATTATTATTATCCTTACTACTATTATTATTATCGCTATGACTGTTATTATTATACTTATTCTACTATTACTATCCCTATTACTCTTCTCTTTATCCTTATAACTATTATTATTATCCTTATTTCTATTATTATTATCGCTATGACTATTATTATTATCGCTATGACTGTTATTATTATCCTTATTCTATTATTATTTCCCTTATTACTATTATTATTATCACTATAACTATTATTATTATCCTTACTACTATTATTATTATCGCTATGACTGTTATTATTATCCTTATTCTATTATTACTATCCCTATTACTCTTGTCTTTATCCTTATAACTATTATTATTTCCCTTATTGCTATTATTATTATCGCTATAACTATTATTATTATCCTTATTACTATTGTTACTAGCACTATTACTATTATTATTATCCTTATTACTGTTATTATTATCGCTATAACTGTTATTATTATCCGTATTGTATTATTACTATAGCTATTACTCTTGTCCTTATCCTTATAACTATTATTATTATCGCTATGACTGTTATTATTATCCTTATTGTATTATTACTATACCTATTACTCCTGTCTTTATCCTTATAACTATTATTATTTCCCTTATTGCTATTATTATTATCGCTATAACTATTATTATTATCCTTATTACTATTATTACTAGCACTATAACTATTATTATCATCCTTATTACTGTTATTATTACCGCTATGACTGTTATTATTATACTTATTCTATTATTACTATCTCTATTACTCTTGTCTCTATCCTTATAACTATTATTATTATGCTTATTACTATTATTATTATCGCTATAACTATTATTATTATCGCTATGACTGTTATTATTATCCTTATTCTATTATTATTTCCCTTATTACTATTATTATTATCGCTATAACTATTATTATTATCCTTATTACTATTATTATCGCTATGACCGTTATAATTATCCTTATTCTACTATTACGATCCCTATTACTCTTGTCTTTATCCTTATAACTATTATTATTATCGCTATGGCTGTTATTATTATCCTTATTCTATTATTACGATCCCTATTACTCTTGTCTTTATCCTTATAACTATTATTATTATCCTTATTACTATTATTATTATCACTATAACTATTATTATTACCGCTATGACTGTTATTATTATCCTTATTCTATTATTACTATCCCTATTACTCTTGTCTTTATCCTTATAACTATTATTATTATCCTAATTACTATTATTATTATCGCTATAACTATTATTATTATCCTTACTACTATTATTATTATCGCAATGACAGTTATTATTATCCTTATTCTATTATTACTATCCCTATTACTCTTCTCTTTATCCTTATAACTATTATTATTATCCTTATTACTTTATTATTATCGCTATGACTGTTATTGTTATCCTTATTACTATTATTATTAGCACTATAGCTATTATTATTATCCTTATTACTATTATTATCGCTATGACTGTTATTATTATCCTTACTCTACTATTACTATCCCTATTACTCTTGTCTCTATCCTTATAACTATTATTATTATGCTTATTACTATTATTATTATCGCTATACCTATTATTATTATCCTTACTACTATTATTATTATCGCTATGACTGTTATTATTATACTTATTCTACTATTACTATCCCTATTACTCTTCTCTTTATCCTTATAACTATTATTATTATCCTTATTTCTATTATTATTATCGCTATGACTATTATTATTATCGCTATGACTGTTATTATTATCCTTATTCTATTATTATTTCCCTTATTACTATTATTATTATCACTATAACTATTATTATTATCCTTACTACTATTATTATTATCGCTATGACTGTTATTATTATCCTTATTCTATTATTACTATCCCTATTACTCTTGTCTTTATCCTTATAACTATTATTATTTCCCTTATTGCTATTATTATTATCGCTATAACTATTATTATTATCCTTATTACTATTGTTACTAGCACTATTACTATTATTATTATCCTTATTACTGTTATTATTATCGCTATAACTGTTATTATTATCCGTATTGTATTATTACTATAGCTATTACTCTTGTCCTTATCCTTATAACTATTATTATTATCGCTATGACTGTTATTATTATCCTTATTGTATTATTACTATACCTATTACTCCTGTCTTTATCCTTATAACTATTATTATTTCCCTTATTGCTATTATTATTATCGCTATAACTATTATTATTATCCTTATTACTATTATTACTAGCACTATAACTATTATTATCATCCTTATTACTGTTATTATTACCGCTATGACTGTTATTATTATACTTATTCTATTATTACTATCTCTATTACTCTTGTCTCTATCCTTATAACTATTATTATTATGCTTATTACTATTATTATTATCGCTATAACTATTATTATTATCGCTATGACTGTTATTATTATCCTTATTCTATTATTATTTCCCTTATTACTATTATTATTATCGCTATAACTATTATTATTATCCTTATTACTATTATTATCGCTATGACCGTTATAATTATCCTTATTCTACTATTACGATCCCTATTACTCTTGTCTTTATCCTTATAACTATTATTATTATCGCTATGGCTGTTATTATTATCCTTATTCTATTATTACGATCCCTATTACTCTTGTCTTTATCCTTATAACTATTATTATTATCCTTATTACTATTATTATTATCACTATAACTATTATTATTACCGCTATGACTGTTATTATTATCCTTATTCTATTATTACTATCCCTATTACTCTTGTCTTTATCCTTATAACTATTATTATTTCCCTTATTACTATTATTATTATCATTATAACTGTTATTATTATCCTTATTACTAGTATTATTATCTATATAACTATTATTGTTATCCTCATTACTATTATTATTATCGCTATCCCTGTTATTATTATCCTTATTCTATTATTACTATCCCTATTACTCTTGTCTCTATCCTTATAACTATTATTATTATCCTCACTACTATTATTATTATCGATATGACAGTTATTATTATTCTTATTCTATTATTACTATCCCAATTACTCTTCTCTTTATCCTTGTAACTATTAGTATTATCCTTATTACTATTATTATTATCGCTATAACTATTATTATTAACCTTATTACTATTAATACTAGCACTATAACTATTATTATTATCCTTATTACTATTATTATTATCAATATAGCTATTATTATTATCGCTATGACTGTTATTGTTATCCTTATTCTATTATTACTATCCCTATTACTCTTGTCTTTATCCTTATAACTATTATTATTAGCACTATAACTATTATAATTATCCTTGTTACTATTATTATCGCTATGACTGTTATTATTATCCTTATTCTACTATTACTATCCCTATTACTCTTGTCTCTATCCTTATAACTAATATTATTATGCTCATTACTATTATTATTATCGCTATAACTATTATTATTATTCTTACTACTATTATTATTATCGCTATGTCTGTTATTATTATCCTTATTCTATTATTACGATCCCTATTACTCTTGTCTTTATCCTTATAACTATTATTATTATCGCTATGGCTGTTATTATTATCCTTATTCTATTATTACGATCCCTATTACTCTTGTCTTTATCCTTATAACTATTATTATTATCCTTATTACTATTATTATTATCACTATAACTATTATTATTACCGCTATGACTGTTATTATTATCCTTATTCTATTATTACTATCCCTATTACTCTTGTCTTTATCCTTATAACTATTATTATTATCCTAATTACTATTATTATTATCGCTATAACTATTATTATTACCGCTATGACTGTTATTATTATCCTTATTCTATTATTACTATCCCTATTACTCTTGTCTTTATCCTTATAACTATTATTATTTCCCTTATTACTATTATTATTATCATTATAACTGTTATTATTATCCTTATTACTAGTATTATTATCTATATAACTATTATTGTTATCCTCATTACTATTATTATTATCGCTATCCCTGTTATTATTATCCTTATTCTATTATTACTATCCCTATTACTCTTGTCTCTATCCTTATAACTATTATTATCATGGTTATTACTATTATTATTATCGCTATAACTATTATTATTATCCTTACTACTATTATTATTATCTCTATAACTATTATTGTTATCCTCATTACTATTATTATTATCACTCTGACTGTTATTATTATCCTTATTCTATTATTACTATCCCTATTACTCTTGTCTTTATCCTTATAACTATTATTATTATCCTTATTACTATTATTATTATCGCTATAACTATTATTATTACGGCTATGACTGTTATTATTATCCTTATTCTATTATTACTATCCCTATTACTCTTGTCTCTATCCTTACAACTACTATTATTATGCTTATTACTATTATTGTTATCGCTATAACTATTATTATTATCGCTATGACTGTTATTATTACCCTTATTCTACTATTACTATACCTATTACTCTTGTCTTTATCCTTATAACGATTATTATTTCCCTTATTGCTATTATTATTATCGCTATAACTATTATTATCATCCTTATTACTATTATTACTAGCACTATAACTATTATTATTATCCTTATTACTGTTATTATTACCGCTATAACTATTATAATTATCCTTATTACTATTATTACTAGCACATTAACTATTATTATTATCCTTATTACTGTTATTATTAGCGCTATGACTGTTATTATTATACTTATTCTATTATTACTATCCCTATTACTCTTGTCTCTATCCTTATAACTATTATTATTATGCTTATTACTATTATTATTTGCACTACAACTATTATTATTATCCTTATTACTATTATTATTATCGCCATGACTGTTATTATTATACTTATTCTATTATTACTATCCCTATTAGTCTTGTCTTTATCCTTATAACTATGATTATCGCTATAACTATTATGATTATCGCTATGACTGTTATTATTATCCTTATTGTGTTATTACTATACCTATTACTCTTGTCTTTATCCTTATAACTATTATTATTTCCCTTATTGCTATTATTATTATCGCTATGAGTATTATTATTATCCTTACTACTATTATTATTATCGCTATGACTGTTATTATTTACTGATTCTACTATTACTATCCCTATTACTCTTCTCTTTATCCTTATAACTATTATTATTATCGCTATGACTATTATTATTATCGCTATGACTGTTATTATTACCCTTATTCTACTATTACTATACCTATTACTCTTGTCTTTATCCTTATAACTATTATTATTTCCCTTATTGCTATTATTATTATCGCTATAACTATTATTATCATCCTTATTGCTATTATTACTAGCACTATAACTATTATTATTATCCTTATTACTGTTATTATTACCGCTATAACTATTATTATTATCGCTATGACTGTTATTATTACCCTTATTCTACTATTACTATCCCTGTTACTCTTGTCTCTATCCTTACAACTATTATTATTATGCTTATTACTATTATTGTTATCGCTATAACTATTATTATTATCGCTATGACTGTTATTATTACCCTTATTCTACTATTACTATACCTATTACTCTTGTCTTTATCCTTATAACTATTATTATTTCCCTTATTGCTATTATTATTATCGCTATAACTATTATTATCATCCTTATTGCTATTATTACTAGCACTATAACTATTATTATTATCCTTATTACTGTTATTATTACCGCTATAACTATTATAATTATCCTTATTACTATTATTACTAGCACTATAACTATTATTATTATCCTTATTACTGTTATTATTACCGCTATGACTGTTATTATTATCCTTATTGTGTTATTACTATACCTATTACTCTTGTCTTTATCCTTATAACTATTATTATTTCCCTTATTGCTATTATTATTATCGCTATGAGTATTATTATTATCCTTACTACTATTATTATTATCGCTATGACTGTTATTATTTACTGATTCTACTATTACTATCCCTATTACTCTTCTCTTTATCCTTATAACTATTATTATTATCGCTATGACTATTATTATTATCGCTATGACTGTTATTATTACCCTTATTCTACTATTACTATACCTATTACTCTTGTCTTTATCCTTATAACTATTATTATTTCCCTTATTGCTATTATTATTATCGCTATAACTATTATTATCATCCTTATTGCTATTATTACTAGCACTATAACTATTATTATTATCCTTATTACTGTTATTATTACCGCTATAACTATTATTATTATCGCTATGACTGTTATTATTACCCTTATTCTACTATTACTATCCCTGTTACTCTTGTCTCTATCCTTACAACTATTATTATTATGCTTATTACTATTATTGTTATCGCTATAACTATTATTATTATCGCTATGACTGTTATTATTACCCTTATTCTACTATTACTATACCTATTACTCTTGTCTTTATCCTTATAACTATTATTATTTCCCTTATTGCTATTATTATTATCGCTATAACTATTATTATCATCCTTATTGCTATTATTACTAGCACTATAACTATTATTATTATCCTTATTACTGTTATTATTACCGCTATAACTATTATAATTATCCTTATTACTATTATTACTAGCACTATAACTATTATTATTATCCTTATTACTGTTATTATTACCGCTATGACTGTTATTATTATACTTATTCTATTATTACTATCCCTATTACTCTTGTCTCTAGCCTTATAACTATTATTATTATGCTGATTACTATTATTATTAACGCTATAACTATTATTATTATCCTTACTACTATTATTATTATCGCTATGACTGTTATTATTATCCTTATTCTATTATTACTATCCCTATTACTCCTGTCTCTATCCTTATAACTATTATTATTATGCTTATTACTATTATTATTATCGCTATAACTACTATTATTATCCTTACTACTATTATTATTATCGCTATGACTGTTATTATTATCCTTATTCTATTATTACTATCCCTATTACTCTTGTCTTTATCCTTATAACTATTATTATTATCCTTATTACTATTATTATCGCTATGACTGTTATTATTACCCTTATTCTACTATTACTATCCCTATTACTCTTGTCTCTATCCTTATAACTATTATTATTATGGTTATTACTATTATTATTATCGCTATAACTATTATTATTATCCTTACTACTATTATTATTATCTCTATAACTATTATTGTTATCCTCATTACTATTATTATTATCACTCTGACTGTTATTATTATCCTTATTCTATTATTACTATCCCTATTACTCTTGTCTTTATCCTTATAACTATTATTATTTCCCTTATTGCTATTATTTTTATCGCTATAACTATTATTATCATCCTTATTACTATTATTACTAGCACTATAACTATTATTATTATCCTTATTACTGTTATTATTACCGCTAGAACTATTATAATTATCCTTATTACTATTATTACTAGCACTATAACTATTATTATTATCCTTATTACTGTTATTATTACCGCTATGACTGATATTATTATACTTATTCTATTATTACTATCCCTATTACTCTTGTCTCTATCCTTATAACTATTATTATTATGCTTATTACTATTATTATTTGCACTATAACTATTATTATTATCCTTATTACTATTGTTACTAGCACTATAACTATTATTATTATCCTTCTTACTGTTATTATTACCGCTATGACTGTTATTATTATACTTATTCTATTATTACTATCCCTATTACTCTTGTCTCTATCCTTATAACTATTATAATTATGCTTATTACTATTATTATTAGCACTATAACTACTATTATTATCCTTGTAACTATTATTATTATCCTTATTACTATTATTATTATCGCTATAACTATGATTATTACCGCTATGACTGTTATTATTATCCTTATTCTATTATTACTATCCCTATTACTATTGTCTTTATCCTTATAACTATTATTATTTCCCTTATTGCTATTATTTTTATCGCTATAACTATTATTATCATCCTTCTTACTATTATTACTAGCACTATAACTATTATTATTATCCTTATTACTGTTATCATTACCGCTATAACTATTATAATTATCCTTATTACTATTATTACTAGCACAATAACTATTATTATTATCCTTATTACTGTTATTATTACCGCTATGACTGTTATTATTATACTTATTCTATTATTACTATCCCTATTACTCTTGTCTCTATCCTTATAACTATGATTATCGCTATAACTATTATGATTATCGCTATGACTGTTATTATTATCCTTATTGTGTTATTACTATACCTATTACTCTTGTCTTTATCCTTATAACTATTATTATTTCCCTTATTGCTATTATTATTATCGCTATAAGTATTATTATTATCCTTATTACTGTTATTATTACCGCTATGACTGTTATTATTATACTTATTCTATTATTACTATCCCTTTTACTCTTGTCTCTATCCTTATAACTATTATTATTATGCTGATTACTATTATTATTATCGCTATAACTATTATTATTATCGCTATGACTGTTATTATTATCCTTATTCTACTATTACTATCCCTATTACTCTTGTCTCTATCCTTATAACTATTATTATTATGCTTATTACTATTATTATTATCGCTATAACTATTATTATTATCCTTACTACTATTATTATTATCGCTATGACTGTTATTATTATCCTTATTATATTATTACTATCCCTATTACTCTTGTCTTTATCCTTATAACTATTATTATTTCCCTTATTGCTATTATTATTATCGCTATAAGTATTATTATTATCCTTATTACTGTTATTATTACCGCTATGACTGTTATTATTATACTTATTCTATTATTACTATCCCTTTTACTCTTGTCTCTATCCTTATAACTATTATTATTATGCTGATTACTATTATTATTATCGCTATAACTATTATTATTATCGCTATGACTGTTATTATTATCCTTATTCTACTATTACTATCCCTATTACTCTTGTCTCTATCCTTATAACTATTATTATTATGCTTATTACTATTATTATTATCGCTATAACTATTATAATTATCCTTACTACTATTATTATTATCGCTATGACTGTTATTATTATCCTTATTATATTATTACTATCCCTATTACTCTTGTCTTTATCCTTATAACTATTATTATTTCCCTTATTGCTATTATTATTATCGCTATGACTGGTATTATTATCCTTATTCTATTATTACTATCCCTATTACTCTTGTCTTTATCCTTATAACTATTATTATTATCCTTATTACTATTATTATTATCGCTATAACTATTATTATTACCGCTATGACTGTTAATATTATCCTTATTCTATTATTACTATCCCTATTACTCTTGTCTTTATCCTTATAACTATTATTATTTCCCTTATTACTATTATTATTATCATTATAACTGTTATTATTATCCTTATTACTAGTATTATTATCTCTATAACTATTATTGTTATCCTCATTACTATTATTATTATCGCTCTGACTGTTATTATTATCCTTATTCTATTATTACTATCCCTATTACTCTTGTCTTTATCCTTATAACTATTATTATTATCCTTATTACTATTATTATTATCGCTATAACTATTATTATTATCGCTATGACTGTTATTATTATCCTTATTCTATTATTACTATCCCTATTACTCTTTTCTTTATCCTTATAACTATTATTATTATCGCTATAACTATTATTATTATCGCTATGACTGTTATTATTATCCTTATTGTATTATTACTATCCCTATTACTCTTGTCTTTATCCTTAGAACTATTATTATTTCCCTTATTACTATTATTATTATCATTATAACTGTTATTATTATCCTTATTACTAGTATTATTATCTCTATAACTATTATTGTTATCCTCATTACTATTATTATTATCGCTCTGACTGTTATTATTATCCTTATTCTATTATTACTATCCCTATTACTCTTGTCTTTATCCTTATAACTATTATTATTATCCTTATTACTATTATTATTATCGCTATAACTATTATTATTATCGCTATGACTGTTATTATTATCCTTATTCTATTATTACTATCCCTATTACTCTTTTCTTTATCCTTATAACTATTATTATTATCGCTATAACTATTATTATTATCGCTATGACTGTTATTATTATCCTTATTGTATTATTACTATCCCTATTACTCTTGTCTTTATCCTTAGAACTATTATTATTTCCCTTATCACTATTATTATTATCATTATAACTGTTATTATTACCCTTATTACTAGTATTATTATCTCTGTAACTATTATTGTTATCCTCATTACTACTATTATTATTGCTCTGACTGTTATTATTATCCTTATTCTATTATTACTATCCCTATTACTCTTGTCTCTATCCTTATAACTATTATTATTATGCTTATTACTATTATTATTAGCACTATAACTACTATTATTATCCTTATAACTATTATTATTATCCTTATTTCTATTATTATTATCGCTATGACTATTATTATTATCGCTATGACTGTTATTATTATCCTTATTCTATTATTACTATCCCTATTACTCTTGTCTTTATCCTTATAACTATTATTATTTCCCTTATTGCTATTATTATTATCGCTACAACTATTATTATTATCCTTATTACTATTGTAACTAGCACTATAACTATTATTATTATCCTTATTACTGTTATTATTACCGCTATGACTGTTATTATTATATTTATTCTATTATTACTATCCCTATTACTCTTGTCTCTATCCTTATAACTATTATTATTATGCTTATTACTATTATTATTAGCACTATAACTACTATTATTATCCTTATAACTATTATTATTATCCTTATTTCTATTATTATTATCGCTATGACTATTATTATTATCGCTATGACTGTTATTATTATCCTTATTCTATTATTACTATCCCTATTACTCTTGTCTTTATCCTTAGAACTATTATTATTTCCCTTATTACTATTATTATTATCGCTATAACTATTATTATTATCCTTATTACTATTATTATTAGCACTATAACTATTATTATTACCGCTATGACTGTTATTATTATCTTTATTACTAGTATTATTATCTCTGTAACTATTATTGTTATCCTCATTACTACTATTATTATCGCTCTGACTGTTATTATTATCCTTATTCTATTATTACTATCCCTATTGCTCTTGTCTTTATCCTTATAACTATTATTATTATGCTTATTACTATTATTATTAGCACTATAACTACTATTATTATCCTTATAACTATTATTATTATCCTTATTTCTATTATTATTATCGCTATGACTATTATTATTATCGCTATGACTGTTATTATTATCCTAATTCTATTATTACTATCCCTATTACTCTTGTCTTTATCCTTATAACTATTATTATTTCCCTTATTGCTATTATTATTATCGCTACAACTATTATTATTATCCTTATTACTATTGTTACTAGCACTATAACTATTATTATTATCCTTATTACTGTTATTATTACCGCTATGACTGTTATTATTTTATTTATTCTATTATTACTATCCCTATTACTCTTGTCTCTATCCTTATAACTATTATTATTATGCTTATTACTATTATTATTAGCACTATAACTACTATTATTATCCTTATAACTATTATTATTATCCTTATTTCTATTATTATTATCGCTATGACTATTATTATTATCGCTATGACTGTTATTATTATCCTTATTCTATTATTACTATCCCTATTACTCTTGTCTTTATCCTTATAACTATTATTATTTCCCTTATTGCTATTATTTTTATCGCTATAACTATTATTATCATCCTTATTACTATTATTACTAGCACTATAACTATTATTATTATCCTTATTACTGTTATTATTACCGCTATAACTATTATAATTATCCTTATTACTATTATTACTAGCACTATAACTATTATTATTATCCTTATTACTGTTATTATTACCGCTATGACTGTTATTATTATACTTATTCTATTATTACTATCCCTATTACTCTTGTCTCTATCCTTATAACTATTATTATTATGCTTATTACTATTATTATTTGCACTATAACTATTATTATTATCCTTATTACTATTATTATTATCGCCATGACTGTTATTATTATACTTATTCTATTATTACTATCCCTATTACTCTTGTTTTAATCCTTATAACTATTATTATTTCCCTTATTGCTATTATTATTATCGATATGACTGGTATTATTATTCTTATTCTATTATTACTATCCCTATTACTCTTGTCTTTATCCTTATTACTGTTATTATTACCGCTATAACTGTTATTATTATCCTTATTCTATTATTACTATCCCTATTACTCTTGTCTCTATCCTTATAACTATTATTATTATGCTTATTACTATTATTATTATCGCTATAACTATTATTATTATCCTTACTACTATTATTATTATCGCTATGACTGTTATTATTATCCTTATTCTATTATTACTATCCCTATTACTCTTGTCTTAATCCTTATAACTATTATTATTACCCTTATTGCTATTATTATTATCGATATGACTGGTATTATTATTCTTATTCTATTATTACTATCCCTATTACTCTTGTCTTTATCCTTATAACTATTATTATTATCCTTATTACTATTATTATTATCGCTATAACTATTATTATTACCGCTATGACTGTTAATATTATCCTTATTCTATTATTACTATCCCTATTACTCTTGTCTTTATCCTTATAACTATTATTATTATCCTTATTTCTATTATTATTATCGCTATGACTATTATTATTATCGCTATGACTGTTATTATTATCCTTATTCTATTATTACTATCCCTATTACTCTTTTCTTTATCCTTATAACTATTATTATTATCGCTATAACTATTATTATTATCGCTATGACTGTTATTATTATCCTTATTGTATTATTACTATCCCTATTACTTTTGTCTTTATCCTTATAACTATTATTATTTCCCTTATTACTATTATTATTATCGCTATAACTATTATTATTATCCCTATTACTATTATTACTTTCCCTATTACTCTTCTCTTTATCCTTATAACTATTAGTATTATCCTTATTACTATTATTATTATCGCTATAACTATTATTATTATCCTTATTACTATTGTTACTAGCACTATAACTATTATTATTATCCTTATTACTGTTATTATTACCGCTATGACTGTTATTATTATACTTATTCTATTATTACTATCCCTATTACTCTTGTCTCTATCCTTATAACTATTATTATTATGCTTATTACTATTATTATTAGCACTACAACTACTATTATTATCCTTATTACTATTATTGTTATCGCGATGACTGTTATTATTATACTGATTCTATTATTTCTATCCCTATTACTCTTGTCTTTATCCTTATAACTATTATTATTATCGCTATGACTGTTATTATTATCCTTATTGTATTATTACTATCCCTATTACTTTTGTCTTTATCCTTATAACTATTATTATTTCCCTTATTACTATTATTATTATCGCTATAACTATTATTATTATCCTTACTACTATTATTACTATCCCTATTACTCTTCTCTTTATACTTATAACTATTAGTATTATCCTTATTACTATTATTATTATCGCTATAACTATTATTATTATCCTTATTACTATTGTTACTAGCACTATAACTATTATTATTATCCTTATTACTGTTATTATTACCGCTATGACTGTTATTATTATACGTATTCTATTATTACTATCCCTATTACTCTTGTCTCTATCCTTATAACTATTATTATTATGCTTATTACTATTACTATTAGCACTATAACTACTATTATTATCCTTATTACTATTATTATTATCGCTATGACTATTATTATTATACTTATTCTATTATTACTATCCCTATTCCTCTTGTCTTTATCCTGATAATTATTATTATTTCCCTTATTACTATTATTACTATCGCTATAACTGTTATTATTATCCTTATTACTAGTATTATTAGCACTATAACTATTATGTATATCCTTATTACTATTATTATTCGCACTATAACTATTATTATTATCCTTATTACTATTGTTAAAATCGCTACGACTGTTATTATTATACTTATTCTGTTATTACCATCCCTATTACTCTTCTCTTTATCCTTATAACAATTATTATTTCCCTTATTACTGTTATTATTATCGCTATAACTATTATTATTATCGCTATAACTATTATTATTATCCTTATTACTATTATTAATAGCACTATAACTATTATTATTATCCTTATTACTATTATTAATATCGCTATGACAGTTATTATTATACTTATTCTATTATTACTATTCCTATTACTCTTGTCTTTATCCTGATAATTATTATTATTTCCCTTATTACTATTATTATTATCGCTATAACTGTTATTATTATCCTTATTAGTAGTATTATTAGCACTATAACTATTATGTTTATCCTTATTACTATCATTATTCGCACTATAACTATTATTATTATCATTATTATTATCGCTATAACTATTATTATTATCCTTACTAGTATTATTATTATCGCTATGACTGTTATTATTATCCTTATTCTATTATTACTATCCCTATTACTCTTGTCTTAATCCTTATAACTATTATTATTTCCCTTATTGCTATTATTATTATCGATATGACTGGTATTATTATTCTTATTCTATTATTACTATCCCTATTACTCTTGTCTTTATCCTTATAACTATTATTATTATCCTTATTACTATTATTATTATCGCTATAACTATTATTATTACCGCTATGACTGTTAATATTATCCTTATTCTATTATTACTATCCCTATTACTCTTGTCTTTATCCTTATAACTATTATTATTATCCTTATTTCTATTATTATTATCGCTATGACTATTATTATTATCGCTATGACTGTTATTATTATCCTTATTCTATTATTATTTCCCTCATTACTATTATTATTATCGCTATAACTATTATTATTATCCTTATTACTATTATTATCGCTATGACTGTTATTATTATCCTTATTCTACTATTACTATCCCTATTACTCTTGTCTCTATCCTTATAACTATTATTATTATGCTTATTACTATTATTATTATCGCTATAACTATTATTATTATCCTTACTACTATTATTATTATCGCTATGACTGTTATTATTATCCTTATTCTATTATTACTATCCCTATTACTCTTGTCTTTATCCTTATTACTATCATTATTATCGCTCTAACTATTATTATTATCGCTATGACTGTTATTATTATCCATATTCTATTATTACTATACCTATTACTCTTGTCCTTATCCTTATAACTATTATTATTTCCCTTATTACTATTATTATTATCGCTATAACTATTATTATTATCCTTATTACTATTATTATTAGCACTATAACTATTATTATTACCGCTATGACTGTTATTATTATCCTTATTCTATTATTACTATCCCTATTACTCTTGTCTTTATCCTTAGAACTATTATTATTTCCCTTATTACTATTATTATTATCATTATAACTGTTATTATTATCCTTATTACTAGTATTATTATCTCTATAACTATTATTGTTATCCTCATTACTACTATTATTATCGCTCTGACTGTTATTATTATCCTTATTCTATTATTACTATCCATATTGCTCTTGTCTTTATCCTTATAACTATTATTATTATCCTTATTACTATTATTATTATCGCTATAACTATTATTATTATCGCTATGACTGTTATTATTATCCTTATTCTATTATTACTATCCCTATTACTCTTTTCTTTATCCTTATAACTATTATTATTATCGCTATAACTATTATTATTATCGCTATGACTGTTATTATTATCCTTATTGTATTATTACTATCCCTATTACTTTTGTCTTTATCCTTATAACTATTATTATTTCCCTTATTACTATTATTATTATCGCTATGACTGTTATTATTATCCTAATTCTATTATTACTATCCCTATTACTCTTGTCTTTATCCTTATAACTATTATTATTTCCCTTATTGCTATTATTATTATCGCTACAACTATTATTATTATCCTTATTACTATTGTTACCAGCACTATAACTATTATTATTATCCTTATTACTGTTATTATTACCGCTATGACTGTTATTATTTTATTTATTCTATTATTACTATCCCTATTACTCTTGTCTCTATCCTTATAACTATTATTATTATGCTTATTACTATTATTATTAGCACTATAACTACTATTATTATCCTTATAACTATTATTATTATCCTTATTTCTATTATTATTATCGCTATGACTATTATTATTATCGCTATGACTGTTATTATTATCCTTATTCTATTATTACTATCCCTATTACTCTTGTCTTTATCCTTATAACTATTATTATTTCCCTTATTGCTATTATTTTTATCGCTATAACTATTATTATCATCCTTATTACTATTATTACTAGCACTATAACTATTATTATTATCCTTATTACTGTTATTATTACCGCTATAACTATTATAATTATCCTTATTACTATTATTACTAGCACTATAACTATTATTATTATCCTTATTACTGTTATTATTACCGCTATGACTGTTATTATTATACTTATTCTATTATTACTATCCCTATTACTCTTGTCTCTATCCTTATAACTATTATTATTATGCTTATTACTATTATTATTTGCACTATAACTATTATTATTATCCTTATTACTATTATTATTATCGCCATGACTGTTATTATTATACTTATTCTATTATTACTATCCCTATTACTCTTGTTTTAATCCTTATAACTATTATTATTTCCCTTATTGCTATTATTATTATCGATATGACTGGTATTATTATTCTTATTCTATTATTACTATCCCTATTACTCTTGTCTTTATCCTTATTACTGTTATTATTACCGCTATAACTGTTATTATTATCCTTATTCTATTATTACTATCCCTATTACTCTTGTCTCTATCCTTATAACTATTATTATTATGCTTATTACTATTATTATTATCGCTATAACTATTATTATTATCCTTACTACTATTATTATTATCGCTATGACTGTTATTATTATCCTTATTCTATTATTACTATCCCTATTACTCTTGTCTTAATCCTTATAACTATTATTATTACCCTTATTGCTATTATTATTATCGATATGACTGGTATTATTATTCTTATTCTATTATTACTATCCCTATTACTCTTGTCTTTATCCTTATAACTATTATTATTATCCTTATTACTATTATTATTATCGCTATAACTATTATTATTACCGCTATGACTGTTAATATTATCCTTATTCTATTATTACTATCCCTATTACTCTTGTCTTTATCCTTATAACTATTATTATTATCCTTATTTCTATTATTATTATCGCTATGACTATTATTATTATCGCTATGACTGTTATTATTATCCTTATTCTATTATTACTATCCCTATTACTCTTTTCTTTATCCTTATAACTATTATTATTATCGCTATAACTATTATTATTATCGCTATGACTGTTATTATTATCCTTATTGTATTATTACTATCCCTATTACTTTTGTCTTTATCCTTATAACTATTATTATTTCCCTTATTACTATTATTATTATCGCTATAACTATTATTATTATCCCTATTACTATTATTACTTTCCCTATTACTCTTCTCTTTATCCTTATAACTATTAGTATTATCCTTATTACTATTATTATTATCGCTATAACTATTATTATTATCCTTATTACTATTGTTACTAGCACTATAACTATTATTATTATCCTTATTACTGTTATTATTACCGCTATGACTGTTATTATTATACTTATTCTATTATTACTATCCCTATTACTCTTGTCTCTATCCTTATAACTATTATTATTATGCTTATTACTATTATTATTAGCACTACAACTACTATTATTATCCTTATTACTATTATTGTTATCGCGATGACTGTTATTATTATACTGATTCTATTATTTCTATCCCTATTACTCTTGTCTTTATCCTTATAACTATTATTATTATCGCTATGACTGTTATTATTATCCTTATTGTATTATTACTATCCCTATTACTTTTGTCTTTATCCTTATAACTATTATTATTTCCCTTATTACTATTATTATTATCGCTATAACTATTATTATTATCCTTACTACTATTATTACTATCCCTATTACTCTTCTCTTTATCCTTATAACTATTAGTATTATCCTTATTACTATTATTATTATCGCTATAACTATTATTATTATCCTTATTACTATTGTTACTAGCACTATAACTATTATTATTATCCTTATTACTGTTATTATTACCGCTATGACTGTTATTATTATACGTATTCTATTATTACTATCCCTATTACTCTTGTCTCTATCCTTATAACTATTATTATTATGCTTATTACTATTACTATTAGCACTATAACTACTATTATTATCCTTATTACTATTATTATTATCGCTATGACTATTATTATTATACTTATTCTATTATTACTATCCCTATTCCTCTTGTCTTTATCCTGATAATTATTATTATTTCCCTTATTACTATTATTACTATCGCTATAACTGTTATTATTATCCTTATTACTAGTATTATTAGCACTATAACTATTATGTATATCCTTATTACTATTATTATTCGCACTATAACTATTATTATTATCCTTATTACTATTGTTAAAATCGCTACGACTGTTATTATTATACTTATTCTGTTATTACCATCCCTATTACTCTTCTCTTTATCCTTATAACAATTATTATTTCCCTTATTACTGTTATTATTATCGCTATAACTATTATTATTATCGCTATAACTATTATTATTATCCTTATTACTATTATTAATAGCACTATAACTATTATTATTATCCTTATTACTATTATTAATATCGCTATGACAGTTATTATTATACTTATTCTATTATTACTATTCCTATTACTCTTGTCTTTATCCTGATAATTATTATTATTTCCCTTATTACTATTATTATTATCGCTATAACTGTTATTATTATCCTTATTAGTAGTATTATTAGCACTATAACTATTATGTTTATCCTTATTACTATCATTATTCGCACTATAACTATTATTATTATCATTATTATTATCGCTATAACTATTATTATTATCCTTACTAGTATTATTATTATCGCTATGACTGTTATTATTATCCTTATTCTATTATTACTATCCCTATTACTCTTGTCTTAATCCTTATAACTATTATTATTTCCCTTATTGCTATTATTATTATCGATATGACTGGTATTATTATTCTTATTCTATTATTACTATCCCTATTACTCTTGTCTTTATCCTTATAACTATTATTATTATCCTTATTACTATTATTATTATCGCTATAACTATTATTATTACCGCTATGACTGTTAATATTATCCTTATTCTATTATTACTATCCCTATTACTCTTGTCTTTATCCTTATAACTATTATTATTATCCTTATTTCTATTATTATTATCGCTATGACTATTATTATTATCGCTATGACTGTTATTATTATCCTTATTCTATTATTATTTCCCTCATTACTATTATTATTATCGCTATAACTATTATTATTATCCTTATTACTATTATTATCGCTATGACTGTTATTATTATCCTTATTCTACTATTACTATCCCTATTACTCTTGTCTCTATCCTTATAACTATTATTATTATGCTTATTACTATTATTATTATCGCTATAACTATTATTATTATCCTTACTACTATTATTATTATCGCTATGACTGTTATTATTATCCTTATTCTATTATTACTATCCCTATTACTCTTGTCTTTATCCTTATTACTATCATTATTATCGCTCTAACTATTATTATTATCGCTATGACTGTTATTATTATCCATATTCTATTATTACTATACCTATTACTCTTGTCCTTATCCTTATAACTATTATTATTTCCCTTATTACTATTATTATTATCGCTATAACTATTATTATTATCCTTATTACTATTATTATTAGCACTATAACTATTATTATTACCGCTATGACTGTTATTATTATCCTTATTCTATTATTACTATCCCTATTACTCTTGTCTTTATCCTTAGAACTATTATTATTTCCCTTATTACTATTATTATTATCATTATAACTGTTATTATTATCCTTATTACTAGTATTATTATCTCTATAACTATTATTGTTATCCTCATTACTACTATTATTATCGCTCTGA
The DNA here is from genome assembly GCA_945859555.1 of Megachile ligniseca. Taxonomy (NCBI): domain Eukaryota; kingdom Metazoa; phylum Arthropoda; class Insecta; order Hymenoptera; family Megachilidae; genus Megachile; species Megachile ligniseca. Next base: position 178,870 of record CAMAOC010000045.1, read on the forward strand.
CTGTTATTATTATCCTTATTCTATTATTACTATCCATATTGCTCTTGTCTTTATCCTTATAACTATTATTATTATCCTTATTACTATTATTATTATCGCTATAACTATTATTATTATCGCTATGACTGTTATTATTATCCTTATTCTATTATTACTATCCCTATTACTCTTTTCTTTATCCTTATAACTATTATTATTATCGCTATAACTATTATTATTATCGCTATGACTGTTATTATTATCCTTATTGTATTATTACTATCCCTATTACTTTTGTCTTTATCCTTATAACTATTATTATTTCCCTTATTACTATTATTATTATCGCTATAACTATTATTATTATCCTTACTACTATTATTACTATCCCTATTACTCTTCTCTTTATCCTTATAACTATTAGTATTATCCTTATTACTATTATTATTATCGCTATAACTATTATTATTATCCTTATTACTATTGTTACTAGCACTATAACTATTATTATTATCCTTATTACTGTTATTATTACCGCTATGACTGTTATTATTATACGTATTCTATTATTACTATCCCTATTACTCTTGTCTCTATCCTTATAACTATTATTATTATGCTTATTACTATTACTATTAGCACTATAACTACTATTATTATCCTTATTACTATTATTATTATCGCTATGACTGTTATTATTATACTTATTCTATTATTACTATCCCTATTACTCTTGTCTTTATCCTGATAATTATTATTATTTCCCTTATTACTATTATTACTATCGCTATAACTGTTATTATTATCCTTATTACTAGTATTATTAGCACTATAACTATTATGTATATCCTTATTACTATTATTATTCGCACTATAACTATTATTATTATCCTTATTACTATTGTTATTATCGCTACGACTGTTATTATTATACTTATTCTGTTATTACCATCCCTATTACTCTTCTCTTTATCCTTATAACAATTATTATTTCCCTTATTACTGTTATTATTATCGCTATAACTATTATTATTATCGCTATAACTATTATTATTATCCTTATTACTATTATTAATAGCACTATAACTATTATTATTATCCTTATTACTATTATTAATATCGCTATGACAGTTATTATTATACTTATTCTATTATTACTATTCCTATTACTCTTGTCTTTATCCTGATAATTATTATTATTTCCCTTATTACTATCATTATTCGCACTATAACTATTATTATTATCATTATTATTATCGCTATAACTATTATTATTATCCTTACTAGTATTATTATTATCGCTATGAGTGTTATTATTATCCTTATTCTATTATTACTATCCCTATTACTCTTGTCTCTATCCTTATAACTATTATTATTATGCTTATTACTATTATTATTATCCTTACTACTATTATTATTATCGCTATGACTGTTATTATTATCCTTATTCTATTATTACTATCCCTATTACTCTTGTCTTTATCCTTATAACTATTATTATTATCGCTATAACTATTATTATTATCGCTATGACTGTTATTATTATCCGTATTGTATTATTACTATCCCTATTACTTTTGTCTTTATCCTTATAACTATTATTATTTCCCTTATTACTATTATTATTATCGCTATAACTATTATTATTATCCTTATTACTATTATTACTATCCCTATTACTCTTCTCTTTATCCTTATAACTATTAGTATTATCCTTATTACTATTATTATTATCGCTATAACTATTATTATTATCCTTATTACTATTGTTACTAGCACTATAACTATTATTATTATCCTTATTACTGTTATTATTACCGCTATGACTGTTATTATTATACTTATTCTATTATTACTATCCCTATTACTCCTGTCTCTATCCTTATAACTATTATTATTATGCTTATTACTATTATTTATAGCACTATAACCCTTATTATTATCATTATTACTATTATTATTATCGCAATGACTGTAATTATTATCCTTATTCTATTATTACTATCCCTATTACTCTTGTCTTTATCGTTATAACTATTATTATTATCCTTATGACTATTGTTATTATCGCTATGACTGTTATTATTACCCTTATTCTACTATTACTATCCCTATTACTCTTGTCTCTATCCTTATAACTATTATTATTATCCTTACTACTATTATTATTATCGCTATGACTGTTATTATTATCCTCATTCTATTATTACTATCCCTATTACTCTTGTCTTTATCCTTATAACTATTATTATTATCATTATAACTGTTATTATTATCCTCATTACGAGTATTATCATCTCTATAACTATTATTATTATCCTCATTACTATTATTATTATCGCTATGACTGTTATTATTATACTTATTCTATTATTAATATCCCTATTACTCTTGTCTTTATCCTGATAATTATTATTATTTCCCTTATTACAATTATTATTATCGCTATAACTATTATTATTATCCTTATTACTATTATTATTCGCACTATAACTATTATTATTATCCTTATTACTATTATTATTATTGCTATAACTGTTATTATTATACTTATTACTATTATTATTAGCACTATAGCTATTATTATTATTATCGCTATGACTGTTATTATTACCCTTATTCTATTATTACTATCCCTATTACTCTTGTCTCTATCCTTATAACTATTATTATTATGCTTATTACTATTATTATTAGGACTATAACTATTATTATTATCCTTATTACTATTATTATTATCGCTATGACTGTTATTATTATACTTATTGTATTATTAATATCCCTATTACTCTTGTCTTTATCCTGATAATTATTATTATTTCCCTTATTACAATTATTATTATCGCTATAACTATTATTATTATCCTTATTACTATTAATATCGCTATGACTGTTATTATTATCCTTATTCTGCTATCACTATCCCTATTACTCTTGTCTCTATCCTTATAACTATTATTATTATCCTTACTACTATTATTATTATCGCTATGACTGTTATTATTATCCGCATTCTATTATTACTATCCCTATTACTCTTGTCTTTATCCTTATAACTATTATTATTATCATTATAACTGTTATTATTATCCTCATTACGAGTATTATCATCTCTATAACTATTATTATTATCCTCATTACTATTATTATTATCGCTATGACTGTTATTATTATACTTATTCTATTATTAATATCGTTATTACTCTTGTCTTTATCCTGATAATTATTATTATTTCCCTTATTACAATTATTATTATCGCTATAACTATTATTATTATCCTTATTACTATTATTATTATCGCTATGACTGTTATTATTATACTTATTCTATTATTACTATCCCTATTAGTCTTGTCTTTATCCTAATAACTATTATTATTATCATTATAACTATTATTATTATCCTTATTACTATTATTATTATCCTTATTACTATTATTACTAGCACTATAACTGTTATTATTATCCTTATTACTATTATTATTATCGCTATGACTGTTATTATTATACTTATTGTATTATTAATATCCCTATTACTCTTGTCTTTATCCTGATAATTATTATTATTTCCCTTATTACTATTATTACTATCGCTATAACTGTTATTATTATCCTTATTACTAGTATTATTAGCACTATAACTATTATGTATATCCTTATTACTATTATTATTCGCACTATAACTATTATTATTATCCTTATTACTATTGTTATTATCGCTACGACTGTTATTATTATACTTATTCTGTTATTACCATCCCTATTACTCTTCTCTTTATCCTTATAACAATTATTATTTCCCTTATTACTGTTATTATTATCGCTATAACTATTATTATTATCGCTATAACTATTATTATTATCCTTATTACTATTATTAATAGCACTATAACTATTATTATTATCCTTATTACTATTATTAATATCGCTATGACAGTTATTATTATACTTATTCTATTATTACTATTCCTATTACTCTTGTCTTTATCCTGATAATTATTATTATTTCCCTTATTACTATTATTATTATCGCTATAACTGTTATTATTATCCTTATTAGTAGTATTAGTAGCACTATAACTATTATGTTTATCCTTATTACTATCATTATTCGCACTATAACTATTATTATTATCATTATTATTATCGCTATAACTATTATTATTATCCTTACTAGTATTATTATTATCGCTATGAGTGTTATTATTATCCTTATTCTATTATTACTATCCCTATTACTCTTGTCTCTATCCTTATAACTATTATTATTATGCTTATTACTATTATTATTATCCTTACTACTATTATTATTATCGCTATGACTGTTATTATTATCCTTATTCTATTATTACTATCCCTATTACTCTTGTCTTTATCCTTATAACTATTATTATTATCGCTATAACTATTATTATTATCGCTATGACTGTTATTATTATTCGTATTGTATTATTACTATCCCTATTACTTTTGTCTTTATCCTTATAACTATTATTATTTCCCTTATTACTATTATTATTATCGCTATAACTATTATTATTATCCTTATTACTATTATTACTATCCCTATTACTCTTCTCTTTATCCTTATAACTATTAGTATTATCCTTATTACTATTATTATTATCGCTATAACTATTATTATTATCCTTATTACTATTGTTACTAGCACTATAACTATTATTATTATCCTTATTACTGTTATTATTACCGCTATGACTGTTATTATTATACTTATTCTATTATTACTATCCCTATTACTCCTGTCTCTATCCTTATAACTATTATTATTATGCTTATTACTATTATTTATAGCACTATAACCCTTATTATTATCATTATTACTATTATTATTATCGCAATGACTGTAATTATTATCCTTATTCTATTATTACTATCCCTATTACTCTTGTCTTTATCGTTATAACTATTATTATTATCCTTATGTCTATTATTATTATCGCTATGACTGTTATTATTACCCTTATTCTACTATTACTATCCCTATTGCTCTTGTCTCTATCCTTATAACTATTATTATTATCCTTACTACTATTATTATTATCGCTATGACTGTTATTATTATCCTCATTCTATTATTACTATCCCTATTACTCTTGTCTTTATCCTTATAACTATTATTATTATCATTATAACTGTTATTATTATCCTCATTACGAGTATTATCATCTCTATAACTATTATTATTATCCTCATTACTATTATTATTATCGCTATGACTGTTATTATTATACTTATTCTATTATTAATATCCCTATTACTCTTGTCTTTATCCTGATAATTATTATTATTTCACTTATTACAATTATTATTATCGCTATAACTATTATTATTATCCTTATTACTATTATTATTCGCACTATAACTATTATTATTATCCTTATTACTATTATTATTATTGCTATAACTGTTATTATTATACTTATTACTATTATTATTAGCACTATAGCTATTATTATTATTATCGCTATGACTGTTATTATTACCCTTATTCTATTATTACTATCCCTATTACTCTTGTCTCTATCCTTATAACTATTATTATTATGCTTATTACTATTATTATTAGGACTATAACTATTATTATTATCCTTATTACTATTATTATTATCGCTATGACTGTTATTATTATACTTATTGTATTATTAATATCCCTATTACTCTTGTCTTTATCCTGATAATTATTATTATTTCCCTTATTACAATTATTATTATCGCTATAACTATTATTATTATCCTTATTACTATTAATATCGCTATGACTGTTATTATTATCCTTATTCTGCTATCACTATCCCTATTACTCTTGTCTCTATCCTTATAAATATTATTATTATCCTTACTACTATTATTATTATCGCTATGACTGTTATTATTATCCGCATTCTATTATTACTATCCCTATTACTCTTGTCTTTATCCTTATAACTATTATTATTATCATTATAACTGTTATTATTATCCTCATTACGAGTATTATCATCTCTATAACTATTATTATTATCCTCATTACTATTATTATTATCGCTATGACTGTTATTATTATACTTATTCTATTATTAATATCGTTATTACTCTTGTCTTTATCCTGATAATTATTATTATTTCCCTTATTACAATTATTATTATCGCTATAACTATTATTATTATCCTTACTAGTATTATTATTATCGCTATGAGTGTTATTATTATCCTTATTCTATTATTACTATCCCTATTACTCTTGTCTCTATCCTTATAACTATTATTATTATGCTTATTACTATTATTATTATCCTTACTACTATTATTATTATCGCTATGACTGTTATTATTATCCTTATTCTATTATTACTATCCCTATTACTCTTGTCTTTATCCTTATAACTATTATTATTATCGCTATAACTATTATTATTATCGCTATGACTGTTATTATTATCCGTATTGTATTATTACTATCCCTATTACTTTTGTCTTTATCCTTATAACTATTATTATTTCCCTTATTACTATTATTATTATCGCTATAACTATTATTATTATCCTTATTACTATTATTACTATCCCTATTACTCTTCTCTTTATCCTTATAACTATTAGTATTATCCTTATTACTATTATTATTATCGCTATAACTATTATTATTATCCTTATTACTATTGTTACTAGCACTATAACTATTATTATTATCCTTATTACTGTTATTATTACCGCTATGACTGTTATTATTATACTTATTCTATTATTACTATCCCTATTACTCCTGTCTCTATCCTTATAACTATTATTATTATGCTTATTACTATTATTTATAGCACTATAACCCTTATTATTATCATTATTACTATTATTATTATCGCAATGACTGTAATTATTATCCATATTCTATTATTACTATCCCTATTACTCTTGTCTTTATCGTTATAACTATTATTATTATCCTTATGACTATTATTATTATCGCTATGACTGTTATTATTACCCTTATTCTACTATTACTATCCCTATTACTCTTGTCTCTATCCTTATAACTATTATTATTATCCTTACTACTATTATTATTATCGCTATGACTGTTATTATTATCCTCATTCTATTATTACTATCCCTATTACTCTTGTCTTTATCCTTATAACTATTATTATTATCATTATAACTGTTATTATTATCCTCATTACGAGTATTATCATCTCTATAACTATTATTATTATCCTCATTACTATTATTATTATCGCTATGACTGTTATTATTATACTTATTCTATTATTAATATCCCTATTACTCTTGTCTTTATCCTGATAATTATTATTATTTCCCTTATTACAATTATTATTATCGCTATAACTATTATTATTATCCTTATTACTATTATTATTCGCACTATAACTATTATTATTATCCTTATTACTATTATTATTATTGCTATAACTGTTATTATTATACTTATTACTATTATTATTAGCACTATAGCTATTATTATTATTATCGCTATGACTGTTATTATTACCCTTATTCTATTATTACTATCCCTATTACTCTTGTCTCTATCCTTATAACTATTATTATTATGCTTATTACTATTATTATTAGGACTATAACTATTATTATTATCCTTATTACTATTATTATTATCGCTATGACTGTTATTATTATACTTATTGTATTATTAATATCCCTATTACTCTTGTCTTTATCCTGATAATTATTATTATTTCCCTTATTACAATTATTATTATCGCTATAACTATTATTATTATCCTTATTACTATTAATATCGCTATGACTGTTATTATTATCCTTATTCTGCTATCACTATCCCTATTACTCTTGTCTCTATCCTTATAACTATTATTATTATCCTTACTACTATTATTATTATCGCTATGACTGTTATTATTATCCGCATTCTATTATTACTATCCCTATTACTCTTGTCTTTATCCTTATAACTATTATTATTATCATTATAACTGTTATTATTATCCTCATTACGAGTATTATCATCTCTATAACTATTATTATTATCCTCATTACTATTATTATTATCGCTATGACTGTTATTATTATACTTATTCTATTATTAATATCGTTATTACTCTTGTCTTTATCCTGATAATTATTATTATTTCCCTTATTACAATTATTATTATCGCTATAACTATTATTATTATCCTTATTACTATTATTATTATCGCTATGACTGTTATTATTATACTTATTCTATTATTACTATCCCTATTAGTCTTGTCTTTATCCTAATAACTATTATTATTATCATTATAACTATTATTATTATCCTTATTACTATTATTATTATCCTTATTACTATTATTACTAGCACTATAACTGTTATTATTATCCTTATTACTATTATTATTATCGCTATGACTGTTATTATTATACTTATTCTATTATTACTATCCCTATTACTCTTGTCTTTATCCTGATAATTATTATTATTTCCCTTATTACTATTATTATTATCGCTATAACTGTTATTATTATCCTTATTACTAGTATTATTAGCACTGCAACTATTATGTATCTCCTTATTACTATTATTATTCGCACTATAACTATTATTATTATCCTTATTACTATTGTTATTATCGCTACGACTGTTATTATTATACTTATTCTGTTATTACCATCCCTATTACTCTTCTCTTTATCCTTATAACAATTATTATTTCCCTTATTACTGTTATTATTATCGCTATAACTATTATTATTATCGCTATAACTATTATTATTATCCTTATTACTATTATTAATAGCACTATAACTATTATTATTATCCTTACTAGTATTATTATTATCGCTACAACTACTATTATTATCCTTATTACTATTATTGTTATCGCTATGACTGTTATTATTATACTGATTCTATTATTTCTATCCCTATTACTCTTGTCTTTATCCTGATAATTATTATTATTTCCCTTATTACAATTATTATTATCGCTATAACTATTATTATTATCCTTATTACTATTATTATTCGCACTATAACTATTATTATTATCCTTATTACTATTATTATTATTGCTATAACTGTTATTATTATCCTTATTACTATTATTATTAGCACTATAGCTATTATTATTATTATCGCTATGACTGTTATTATTACCCTTATTCTATTATTACTATCCCTATTACTCTTGTCTCTATCCTTATAACTATTATTATTATCATTATAACTGTTATTATTATCCTCATTACGAGTATTATCATCTCTATAACTATTATTATTATCCTCATTACTATTATTATTATCGCTATGACTGTTATTATTATACTTATTCTATTATTAATATCGTTATTACTCTTGTCTTTATCCTGATAATTATTATTATTTCCCTTATTACAATTATTATTATCGCTATAACTATTATTATTATCCTTATTACTATTATTATTCGCACTATAACTATTATTATTATCCTTATTACTATTATTATTATTGCTATAACTGTTATTATTATCCTTATTACTATTATTATTAGCACTATAGCTATTATTATTATTATCGCTATGACTGTTATTATTACCCTTATTCTATTATTACTATCCCTATTACTCTTGTCTCTATCCTTATAACTATTATTATTATGCTTATTACTATTATTATTAGGACTATAACTATTATTATTATCCTTATTACTATTATTATTATCGCTATGACTGTTATTATTACCCTTATTCTATTATTATTATCGCTATAACTATTATTATTATCCTTATTCCTATTACTATCACTATCCCTATTACTCTTGTCTCTATCCTTATAACTATAATTATTTGGCATATTACTATTATTCTTATCGCTATAACTATTATTATTATCCTTATTACTATTAATATCGCTATGACTGTTATTATTATCCTTATTCTATTATTACTATCCCTATTACTCTTGTCTTTATCCTGATAATTATTATTATTTCCCTTATTACTATTATTATTATCGCTATAACTATTATTATTATCGCTATGACTGTTATTATTATCCTTATTTTATTATGATTTCCCTTATTACTATTATTATTATCGCTATCACTATTATTATTATCGTTATTACTATTATTATCGCTATGACTGTTATTATTATCCTTATTCTACTATTAGTACCCTATTACTCTTGTCTCTATCCTTATAACTATTATTAATATGCTTTTTACTATTATTATTATCGCAATAACTATTATTATTATCCTTACTACTATTATTATTATCGCTATAACTATTATTATTATCCTTATTACTATTATTACTAGCACTATAACTGTTATTATTATCCTTATTCTATTATTACTATCCCTATTACTCTTGTCTTTATCCTTATAACTATTATTATTATCGCTATAACTATTATTATTATCGCTATGACTGTAATTATTATCCTTATTGTATTATTACTATCCCTATTACTTTTGTCTTTATCCTTATAACTATTATTATTTCCCTTATTACTATTATTATTATCGCTATAACTATTATTATTATCCTTATTACTATTATTACAAGCACTATAACTGTTATTATTATCCTTATTACTATTATTATTATCGCTATGACTGTAATTATTATACTTATTCTATTATTACTATCCCTTTTACTCTTGTCTTTATCCTGATAATTATTATTATTTCCCTTATTACTATTATTATTATCGCTATAACTGTTATTATTATCCTTATTACTAGTATTATTAGCACTATAACTATTATGTATCTCCTTATTACTATTATTATTCGCACTATAACTATTATTATTATCCTTATTACTATTATTATTATCGCTACGACTGTTATTATTATACTTATTCTGTTATTACTATCCGTATTACTCTTGTCTTTATCCTGATAATTATTATTATTTCCCTTATTACTGTTATTATTATCGCTATAACTGTTATTATTATCCTTATTACTATTATTATTAGCACTATAACTATTATTATTATCCTTATTACTATTATTACTAGCACTATAACTATTATTATTATCCTTATTACTATTATTATTATCGCTATGACTGTTATTATTATACTTATTCTATTATTACTATCCAGATTACTCTTGTCTTTATCCTTATAACCATTACTATTATCTTTATTACTATTATTATTATCGCTATGACTGTTATTATTATACTTATTCTATTATTACTATCCCTATTACTCTTGTCTTTATCCTTATAACTATTATTATTATCCTTATTACTAGTATTAATAGCACTATAACTATTATGTTTATCCTTATTACTATTATTATTCGCACTATAACTATTATTATTATCCTTATTACTAGTATTATTAGCACTATAACTATTATGTTTATCCTTATTACTATTATTATTCGCACTATAACTATTATGTTTATCCTTATTTCTATTATTATTAGCGCTATAACTATTATTATTATCCTTATTACTATTATTATCGCCACGACTGTTATTATTATCCTTATTCTACTATTACTATCCCTATTACTCTTGTCTCTATTCTTATAACTATTATTATTATCCTTATTACTATTATTACTAGCACTATAACTATTACTATTATCCTTATTACTATTATTATTATCGCTATGACTGTTATTATTATACTTATTCTATTATTACTATCCCTATTACTCTTGTCTTTATCCTTATAACTATTATTATTATCCTTATTACTATTATTATTATCGCTATGACTGTTATTATTACACTTATTCTATTATTACTATCCCTATTACTCTTGTCTTTATCGTAATAACTATTATTATTATCCTTATTACTATTATTATTATCGCTATAACTATTATTATTATCGCTATGACTGTTATTATTATCCTTATTCTACTATTACTATCCCTATTACTCTTATGTCTCTATCCTTATAACTATTATTATTATGCTTATTACTATTATTATTATCGCTATAACTTTTATTATTATCCTTACTACTATTATTATTATCGCTATGACTGTTATTATTATCCTTATTCTATTATTACTATCCCTATTACTCTTATGTCTCTATCCTTATAACTATTATTATTATGCTTATTACTATTATTATTATCGCTATAACTATTATTATTATCCTTACTACTATTATTATTATCGCTATGACTGTTATTATTATCCTTATTCTATTATTACTATCCCTATTACTCTTCTCTTTATCCTTATAACTATTATTATTATCCTTATTCTATTATTATTTCCCTTATTACTATTATTATTATCGCTATAACTATTATTATTATCCTTATTACTATTATTACTAGCACTATAACTGTTATTATTATCCTTATTACTATTATTATTATCGCTATGACTGTAATTATTATACTTATTCTATTATTACTATCCCTTTTACTCTTGTCTTTATCCTGATAATTATTATTATTTCCCTTATTACTATTATTATTATCGCTATAACTGTTATTATTATCCTTATTACTAGTATTATTAGCACTATAACTATTATGTATCTCCTTATTACTATTATTATTCGCACTATAACTATTATTATTATCCTTATTACTATTATTATTATCGCTACGACTGTTATTATTATACTTATTCTGTTATTACTATCCGTATTACTCTTGTCTTTATCCTGATAATTATTATTATTTCCCTTATTACTGTTATTATTATCGCTATAACTGTTATTATTATCCTTATTACTATTATTATTAGCACTATAACTATTATTATTATCCTTATTACTATTATTACTAGCACTATAACTATTATTATTATCCTTATTACTATTATTATTATCGCTATGACTGTTATTATTATACTTATTCTATTATTACTATCCAGATTACTCTTGTCTTTATCCTTATAACCATTACTATTATCTTTATTACTATTATTATTATCGCTATGACTGTTATTATTATACTTATTCTATTATTACTATCCCTATTACTCTTGTCTTTATCCTTATAACTATTATTATTATCCTTATTACTAGTATTATTAGCACTATAACTATTATGTTTATCCTTATTACTATTATTATTCGCACTATAACTATTATTATTATCCTTATTACTAGTATTATTAGCACTATAACTATTATGTTTATCCTTATTACTATTATTATTCGCACTATAACTATTATGTTTATCCTTATTTCTATTATTATTAGCGCTATAACTATTATTATTATCCTTATTACTATTATTATCGCCACGACTGTTATTATTATCCTTATTCTACTATTACTATCCCTATTACTCTTGTCTCTATTCTTATAACTATTATTATTATCCTTATTACTATTATTACTAGCACTATAACTATTACTATTATCCTTATTACTATTATTATTATCGCTATGACTGTTATTATTATACTTATTCTATTATTACTATCCCTATTACTCTTGTCTTTATCCTTATAACTATTATTATTATCCTTATTACTATTATTATTATCGCTATGACTGTTATTATTACACTTATTCTATTATTACTATCCCTATTACTCTTGTCTTTATCGTAATAACTATTATTATTATCCTTATTACTATTATTATTATCGCTATAACTATTATTATTATCGCTATGACTGTTATTATTATCCTTATTCTACTATTACTATCCCTATTACTCTTATGTCTCTATCCTTATAACTATTATTATTATGCTTATTACTATTATTATTATCGCTATAACTTTTATTATTATCCTTACTACTATTATTATTATCGCTATGACTGTTATTATTATCCTTATTCTATTATTACTATCCCTATTACTCTTATGTCTCTATCCTTATAACTATTATTATTATGCTTATTACTATTATTATTATCGCTATAACTATTATTATTATCCTTACTACTATTATTATTATCGCTATGACTGTTATTATTATCCTTATTCTATTATTACTATCCCTATTACTCTTCTCTTTATCCTTATAACTATTATTATTATCCTTATTCTATTATTATTTCCCTTATTACTATTATTATTATCGCTATAACTATTATTATTATCCTTATTCCTATTACTATCACTATCCCTATTACTCTTGTGTCTATCCTTATAACTATTATTATTTCCCTTATTACTATTATTCTTATCGCTATAACTATTATTATTATCCTTATTACTATTAATATCGCTATGACTGTTATTATTATCCTTATTACTATTATTATTAGCACTATAACTATTATTATTATCCTTATTACTATTATTACTAGCATTATAACTATTATTATTATCCTTATTACTATTATTATTATCGCTATGACTGTTATTATTATACTTATTCTATTATTACTATCCAGATTACTCTTGTCTTTATCCTTATAACCATTACTATTATCTTTATTACTATTATTATTATCGCTATGACTGTTATTATTATACTTATTCTATTATTACTATCCCTATTACTCTTGTCTTTATCCTTATAACTATTATTATTATCCTTATTACTAGTATTATTAGCACTATAACTATTATGTTTATCCTTATTACTATTATTATTCGCACTATAACTATTATTATTATCCTTATTACTAGTATTATTAGCACTATAACTATTATGTTTATCCTTATTACTATTATTATTCGCACTATAACTATTATGTTTATCCTTATTTCTATTATTATTAGCGCTATAACTATTATTATTATCCTTATTACTATTATTATCGCCACGACTGTTATTATTATCCTTATTCTACTATTACTATCCCTATTACTCTTGTCTCTATTCTTATAACTATTATTATTATCCTTATTACTATTATTACTAGCACTATAACTATTACTATTATCCTTATTACTATTATTATTATCGCTATGACTGTTATTATTATACTTATTCTATTATTACTATCCCTATTACTCTTGTCTTTATCCTTATAACTATTATTATTATCCTTATTACTATTATTATTATCGCTATGACTGTTATTATTACACTTATTCTATTATTACTATCCCTATTACTCTTGTCTTTATCGTAATAACTATTATTATTATCCTTATTACTATTATTATTATCGCTATAACTATTATTATTATCGCTATGACTGTTATTATTATCCTTATTCTACTATTACTATCCCTATTACTCTTATGTCTCTATCCTTATAACTATTATTATTATGCTTATTACTATTATTATTATCGCTATAACTTTTATTATTATCTTTATTACTATTATTATTATCGCTATGACTGTTATTATTATACTTATTCTATTATTACTATCCCTATTACTCTTGTCTTTATCCTTATAACTATTATTATTATCCTTATTACTAGTATTATTAGCACTATAACTATTATGTTTATCCTTATTACTATTATTATTCGCACTATAACTATTATTATTATCCTTATTACTAGTATTATTAGCACTATAACTATTATGTTTATCCTTATTACTATTATTATTCGCACTATAACTATTATGTTTATCCTTATTTCTATTATTATTAGCGCTATAACTATTATTATTATCCTTATTACTATTATTATCGCCACGACTGTTATTATTATCCTTATTCTACTATTACTATCCCTATTACTCTTGTCTCTATTCTTATAACTATTATTATTATCCTTATTACTATTATTACTAGCACTATAACTATTACTATTATCCTTATTACTATTATTATTATCGCTATGACTGTTATTATTATACTTATTCTATTATTACTATCCCTATTACTCTTGTCTTTATCCTTATAACTATTATTATTATCCTTATTACTATTATTATTATCGCTATGACTGTTATTATTACACTTATTCTATTATTACTATCCCTATTACTCTTGTCTTTATCCTAATAACTATTATTATTATCCTTATTACTATTATTATTATCGCTATAACTATTATTATTATCGCTATGACTGTTATTATTATCCTTATTCTACTATTACTATCCCTATTACTCTTATGTCTCTATCCTTATAACTATTATTATTATGCTTATTACTATTATTATTATCGCTATAACTATTATTATTATCCTTACTACTATTATTATTATCGCTATGACTGTTATTATTATCCTTATTCTATTATTACTATGACTATTACTCTTATGTCTCTATCCTTATAACTATTATTATTATGCTTATTACTATTATTATTATCGCTATAACTATTATTATTATCCTTACTACTATTATTATTATCGCTATGACTGTTATTATTATCCTTATTCTATTATTACTATCCCTATTACTCTTCTCTTTATCCTTATAAGTATTATTATTATCCTTATTCTATTATTATTTCCCTTATTACTATTATTATTATCGCTATAACTATTATTATTATCCTTATTCCTATTACTATCACTATCCCTATTACTCTTGTGTCTATCCTTATAACTATTATTATTTCCCTTATTACTATTATTCTTATCGCTATAACTATTATTATTATCCTTATTACTATTAATATCGCTATGACTGTTATTATTATCCTTATTCTATTATTACTATCCCTATTACTCTTGTCTTTATCCTTATAACTATTATTATTATCATTATAACTATTATTATTATCCTTATTACTATTATTACTAGCACTATAACTGTTATTATTATCCTTATTACTATTATTATTATCGCTATGACTGTTATTATTATACTTATTCTATTATTACTATCCCTATTACTCTTGTCTTTATCCTGATAATTATTATTATTTCCCTTATTACTATTATTATTATCGCTATAACTGTTATTATTATCCTTATTACTAGTATTATTAGCACTGCAACTATTATTATTATCCTTATTACTATTATTATTATCGCTACGACTGTTATTATTATACTTATTCTGTTATTACTATCCGTATTACTCTTGTCTTTATCCTGATAATTATTATTATTTCCCTTATTACTATTATTATTATTGCTATAACTGTTATTATTATCCTTATTACTATTATTACTAGCACTATAACTATTATTATTATCCTTATTACTATTATTACTAGCACTATAACTATTATTATTATCCTTATTACTATTATTATTATCGCTATGACTGTTATTATTATACTTATTCTATTATTACTATCCAGATTACTCTTGTCTTTATCCTTATAACCATTATTATTATCCTTATTACTATTATTACTATCGCTATAACTATTATTATTATCGCTATGACTGTAATTATTATCCTTATTCTATTATTACTATCCCTATTACTCTTGTCTTTACCCTGATAATTATTATTATTTCCCATATTACATTTATTATTGTCGCTATAACTGTTATTATTATCCTTATTACTAGTATTATTAGCACTATAACTATTATGTTTATCCTTATTACTATTATTATTATCGCTACGACTGTTATTATTATACTTATTCTGTTATTACTATCCGTATTACTCTTGTCTTTATCCTGATAATTATTATTATTTCCCTTATTACTATTATTATTATCGCTATAACTGTTATTATTATCCTTATTACTATTATTACTAGCACTATAACTATTATTATTATCCTTATTACTACTATTATTATCTCTATAACTATTATTGTTATCCTCATTATTATTATTATTATCGCTATGACTGTTATTATTATCCTTATTCTATTATTACTATCCCTATTACTCTTGTCTTTATCCTTATAACTATTATTATTATCGCTATAACTATTATTATTATCGCTATGACTATTATTATTATCCTTATTGTATTATTACTATCCCTATTACTTTTGTCTTTATCCTTATAACTATTATTACTTCCCTTATTACTATTATTATTATCGCTATAACTGTTATTATTATCCTTATTACTATTATTACTAGCACTATAACTGTTATTATTATCCTTATTACTATTATTATTATCGCTATGACTGTTATTATTATACTTATTCTATTATTACTATCCCTATTACTCTTGCCTTTATCCTGATAATTATTATTATTTCCCTTATTACTATTATTATTATCGCTATAACTGTTATTATTATCCTTATTACTATTATTACTAGCACTATAACTATTATTATTATCCTTATTACTATTATTACTAGCACTATAACTATTATTATTATGCTTATTACTATTATTATTATCGCTATGACTGTTATTATTATCCTTATTCTATTATTACTATCCCTATTACTCTTGTCTTTACCCTGATAATTATTATTCTTTCCCATATTACAATTATTATTGTCGCTATAACTGTTATTATTATCCTTATTACTAGTATTATTAGCACTATAACTATTATGTTTATCCTTATTACTATTATTATTCGCACTATAACTATTATTATTATCCTTATTACTAGTATTATTAGCACTATAACTATTATGTTTATCCTTATTACTATTATTATTCGCACTATAACTATTATGTTTATCCTTATTTCTATTATTATTAGCGCTATAACTATTATTATTATCCTTATTACTATTATTATCGCCACGACTGTTATTATTATCCTTATTCTACTATTACTATCCCTATTACTCTTGTCTCTATTCTTATAACTATTATTATTATCCTTATTACTATTATTACTAGCACTATAACTATTACTATTATCCTTATTACTATTATTATTATCGCTATGACTGTTATTATTATACTTATTCTATTATTACTATCCCTATTACTCTTGTCTTTATCCTTATAACTATTATTATTATCCTTATTACTATTATTATTATCGCTATGACTGTTATTATTACACTTATTCTATTATTACTATCCCTATTACTCTTGTCTTTATCCTAATAACTATTATTATTATCCTTATTACTATTATTATTATCGCTATAACTATTATTATTATCGCTATGACTGTTATTATTATCCTTATTCTATTATTATTTCCCTTATTACTATTATTATTATCGCTATCACTATTATTATTATCCTTATTACTATTATTATCGCTATGACTGTTATTATTATCCTTATTCTACTATTACTATCCCTATTACTCTTATGTCTCTATCCTTATAACTATTATTATTATGCTTATTACTATTATTATTACCGCTATAACTATTATTATTATCCTTACTACTATTATTATTATCGCTATGACTGTTATTATTATCCTTATTCTATTATTACTATCCCTATTACTCTTATGTCTCTATCCTTATAACTATTATTATTATGCTTATTACTATTATTATTATCGCTATAACTATTATTATTATCCTTACTACTATTATTATTATCGCTATGACTGTTATTATTATCCTTATTCTATTATTACTATCCCTATTACTCTTCTCTTTATCCTTATAACTATTAGTATTATCCTTATTACTATTATTATTATCGCTATAACTATTATTATTAACCTTATTACTATTATTACTAGCACTATAACTATTATTATTATCCTTATTACTATTATTATTATCGCTATGACTGTTATTATTATCCTTATTCTATTATTACTATCCCTATTACTCCTGTCTCTATCCTTATAACTATTATTATTATCCTTACTACTATTATTATTAGCACTATAACTATTATGTTTATCCTTATTACTATTATTATTATCGCTATAACTATTCTTATTATCCTTATCACTATTATTACTAGCACTATAACTATTATGTTTATCCTTATTACTATTATTATTATTGCTATAACTGTTATTATTATCCTTATTACTATTATTATTAGGACTATAGCTATTATTATTATCCTTATTACTATTATTATCGCTATGACTGTTATTATTATCCTTACTCTACTATTACTATCCCTATTACTCTTGTCTCTATCCTTATAACTATTATTATTATGCTTATTACTATTATTATTATCCTTACTACTATTATTATTATCGCTATGACTGTTATTATTATCCTTATTCTATTATTACTATCCCTATTACTCCTGTCTCTATCCTTATAACTATTATTATTATGCTTATTACTATTATTATTATCGCTATAACTATTATTATTATCCTTACTACTATTATTATTATCGCTATGACTGTTATTATTATCCTTATTCTACTATTAGTACCCTATTACTCTTGTCTCTATCCTTATAACTATTATTAATATGCTTATTACTATTATTATTATCGCAATAACTATTATTATTATCCTTACTACTATTATTATTATCGCTATAACTATTATTATTATCCTTATTACTATTATTACTAGCACTATAACTGTTATTATTATCCTTATTCTATTATTACTATCCCTATTACTCTTGTCTTTATCCTTATAACTATTATTATTATCGCTATAACTATTATTATTATCGCTATGAGTGTAATTATTATCCTTATTGTATTATTACTATCCCTATTACTTTTGTCTTTATCCTTATAACTATTATTATTTCCCTTATTACTATTATTATTATCGCTATAACTATTATTATTATCCTTATTACTATTATTACTAGCACTATAACTGTTATTATTATCCTTATTACTATTATTATTATCGCTATGACTGTTATTATTATACTTATTCTATTATTACTATCCCTATTACTCTTGTCTTTATCCTGATAATTATTATTATTTCCCTTATTACTATTATTATTATCGCTATAACTATTATTATTATCGCTATGACTGTTATTATTATCCTTATTCTACTATTACTATCCCTATTACTCTTGTCTCTATTCTTATAACTATTATTATTATCCTTATTACTATTATTAATAGCACTATAACTATTACTATTATCCTTATTACTATTATTATTATCGCTATGACTGTTTTTATTATACTTATTCTATTATTACTATCCCTATTACTCTTGTCTTTATCCTTATAACTATTATTATTATCCTTATTACTATTATTATTATCGCTATGACTGTTATTATTATCCTTATTCTACTATTACTATCCCTATTACTCTTATGTCTCTATCCTTATAACTATTATTATTATGCTTATTACTACTATTATTATCGCTATAACTATTATTATTATCCTTACTACTATTATTATTATCGCTATGACTGTTATTATTATCCTTATTCTATTATTACTATCCCTATTACTCTTGTCTCTATCCTTATAACTATTATTATTATGCTTATTACTATTAATATTATCGCTATAACTATTATTATTATCGCTATGACTGTTATTATTATCCTTATTCTATTATTACTATCCCTATTACTCTTATGTCTCTATCCTTATAACTATTATTATTATGCTTATTACTATTATTATTATCGCTATAACTATTATTATTATCCTTACTACTATTATTATTATCGCTATGACAGTTATTATTATTCTTATTCTATTATTACTATCCCTATTACTCTTCTCTTTATCCTTGTAACTATTAGTATTATCCTTATTACTATTATTATTATCGCTATAACTATTATTATTAACCTTATTACTATTATTACTAGCACTATAACTATTATTATTATCCTTATTACTATTATTATTATCAATATAGCTATTATTATTATCGCTATGACTCTTATTATTATCCTTATTCTACTATTACTATCCCTATTACTCTTGTCTCTATCCTTATAACTAATATTATTATGCTCATTACTATTATTATTATCGCTATAACTATTATTATTATTCTTACTACTATTATTATTATCGCTATGACTGTTATTATTACACTTATTCTATTATTACTATCCCTATTACTCTTGTCTTTATCCTAATAACTATTATTATTATCCTTATTACTATTATTATTATCGCTATAACTATTATTATTATCGCTATGACTGTTATTATTATCCTTATTCTACTATTACTATCCCTATTACTCTTATGTCTCTATCCCTATAACTATTATTATTATGCTTATTACTATTATTATTATCCTTACTACTATTATTATTATCGCTATGACTGTTATTATTATCCTTATTCTATTATTACTATCCCTATTACTCTTATGTCTCTATCCTTATAACTATTATTATTATGCTTATTACTATTATTATTATCGCTATAACTATTATTATTATCCTTATTACTATTATTACTAGCACTATAACTATTACTATTATCCTTATTACTATTATTATTATCGCTATGACTGTTATTATTATACTTATTCTATTATTACTATCCCTATTACTCTTGTCTTTATCCTTATAACTATTATTATTATCCTTATTACTATTATTATTATCGCTATGACTGTTATTATTACACTTATTCTATTATTACTATCCCTATTACTCCTGTCTCTATCCTTATAACTATTATTATTATCCTTACTACTATTATTATTAGCACTATTACTATTATGTTTATCCTTATTACTATTATTATTATCGCTATAACTATTCTTATTATCCTTATCACTATTATTACTAGCACTATAACTATTATGTTTATCCTTATTACTATTATTATTATTGCTATAACTGTTATTATTATCCTTATTACTATTATTATTAGGACTATAGCTATTATTATTATCCTTATTACTATTATTATCGCTATGACTGTTATTATTATCCTTACTCTACTATTACTATCCCTATTACTCTTGTCTCTATCCTTATAACTATTATTATTATGCTTATTACTATTATTATTATCCTTACTACTATTATTATTATCGCTATGACTGTTATTATTATCCTTATTCTATTATTACTATCCCTATTACTCCTGTCTCTATCCTTATAACTATTATTATTATGCTTATTACTATTATTATTATCGCTATAACTATTATTATTATCCTTACTACTATTATTATTATCGCTATGACTGTTATTATTATCCTTATTCTACTATTAGTACCCTATTACTCTTGTCTCTATCCTTATAACTATTATTAATATGCTTATCACTATTATTATTATCGCAATAACTATTATTATTATCCTTACTACTATTATTATTATCGCTATAACTATTATTATTATCCTTATTACTATTATTACTAGCACTATAACTGTTATTATTATCCTTATTCTATTATTACTATCCCTATTACTCTTGTCTTTATCCTTATAACTATTATTATTATCGCTATAACTATTATTATTATCGCTATGACTGTAATTATTATCCTTATTGTATTATTACTATCCCTATTACTTTTGTCTTTATCCTTATAACTATTATTATTTCCCTTATTACTATTATTATTATCGCTATAACTATTATTATTATCCTTATTACTATTATTACTAGCACTATAACTGTTATTATTATCCTTATTACTATTATTATTATCGCTATGACTGTTATTATTATACTTATTCTATTATTACTATCCCTATTACTCTTGTCTTTATCCTGATAATTATTATTATTTCCCTTATTACTATTATTATTATCGCTATAACTGTTATTATTATCCTTATTACTAGTATTATTAGCACTATAACTATTATGTATCTCCTTATTACTATTATTATTCGCACTATAACTATTATTATTATCCTTATTACTATTATTATTATCGCTACGACTGTTATTATTATACTTATTCTGTTATTACTATCCGTATTACTCTTGTCTTTATCCTTATAACTATTATTATTATCCTTATTACTATTATTATTATCGCTATAACTATTATTATTATCGCTATGACTGTTATTATTATCCTTATTCTACTATTACTATCCCTATTACTCTTGTCTCTATTCTTATAACTATTATTATTATCCTTATTACTATTATTAATAGCACTATAACTATTACTATTATCCTTATTACTATTATTATTATCGCTATGACTGTTATTATTATACTTATTCTATTATTACTATCCCTATTACTCTTGTCTTTATCCTTATAACTATTATTATTATCCTTATTACTATTATTATTATCGCTATGACTGTTATTATTATCCTTACTACTATTATTATTATCGCTATGACAGTTATTATTATTCTTATTCTATTATTACTATCACTATTACTCTTGTCTTTATCCTTATAACTATTATTATTATCCTTATTCTATTATTATTTCCCTTATTCTATTATTATTTCCCTTATTACTATTATTATTATGCTTATTACTATTATTATTATCCATACTACTATTATTATTATCGCTATGACTGTTATTATTATCCTTATTCTATTATTACTATCCCTATTACTCTTCTCTTTATCCTTATAACTATTAGTATTATCCTTATTACTATTATTATTATCGCTATAACTATTATTATTAACCTTATTACTATTATTACTAGCACTATAACTATTATTATTATCCTTATTACTATTATTATTATCGCTATGACTGTTATTATTATCCTTATTCTATTATTACTATCCCTATTACTCCTGTCTCTATCCTTATAACTATTATTATTATCCTTACTACTATTATTATTAGCACTATAACTATTATGTTTATCCTTATTACTATTATTATTATCGCTATAACTATTCTTATTATCCTTATCACTATTATTACTAGCACTATAACTATTATGTTTATCCTTATTACTATTATTATTATTGCTATAACTGTTATTATTATCCTTATTACTATTATTATTAGCACTATAGCTATTATTATTATCCTTATTACTATTATTATCGCTATGACTGTTATTATTATCCTTACTCTACTATTACTATCCCTATTACTCTTGTCTCTATCCTTATAACTATTATTATTATGCTTATTACTATTATTATTATCCTTACTACTATTATTATTATCGCTATGACTGTTATTATTATCCTTATTCTACTATTAGTACCCTATTACTCTTGTCTCTATCCTTATAACTATTATTAATATGCTTATTACTATTATTATTATCGCAATAACTATTATTATTATCCTAACTACTATTATTATTATCGCTATAACTATTATTATTATCCTTATTACTATTATTACTAGCACTATAACTGTTATTATTATCCTTATTCTATTATTACTATCCCTATTACTCTTGTCTTTATCCTTATAACTATTATTATTATCGCTATAACTATTATTATTATCGCTATGGCTGTAATTATTATCCTTATTGTATTATTACTATCCCTATTACTTTTGTCTTTATCCTTATAACTATTATTATTTCCCTTATTACTATTATTATTAACGCTATAACTATTATTATTATCCTTATTACTATTATTACTAGCACTATAACTGTTATTATTATCCTTATTACTATTATTATTATCGCTATGACTGTTATTATTATACTTATTCTATTATTACTATCCCTATTACTCTTGTCTTTATCCTGATAATTATTATTATTTCCCTTATTACTATTATTATTATCGCTATAACTGTTATTATTATCCTTATTACTATTATTATCGCTATGACTATTATTATTATCCTTACTCTACGATTACTATCCCTATTACTCTTGTGTCTATCCTTATAACTATTATTATTATGCTTATTACTATTATTATTATCCATACTACTATTATTATTATCGCTATGACTGTTATTATTATCCTTATTCTATTATTACTATCCCTATTACTCTTCTCTTTATCCTTATAACTATTAGTATTATCCTTATTACTATTATTATTATCGCTATAACTATTATTATTAACCTTATTACTATTATTACTAGCACTATAACTATTATTATTATCCTTATTACTATTATTATTATCGCTATGACTGTTATTATTATCCTTATTCTATTATTACTATCCCTATTACTCCTGTCTCTATCCTTATAACTATTATTATTATCCTTACTACTATTATTATTAGCACTATAACTATTATGTTTATCCTTATTACTATTATTATTATCGCTATAACTATTCTTATTATCCTTATCACTATTATTACTAGCACTATAACTATTATGTTTATCCTTATTACTATTATTATTATTGCTATAACTGTTATTATTATCCTTATTACTATTATTATTAGCACTATAGCTATTATTATTATCCTTATTACTATTATTATCGCTATGACTGTTATTATTATCCTTACTCTACTATTACTATCCCTATTACTCTTGTCTCTATCCTTATAACTATTATTATTATGCTTATTACTATTATTATTATCCGTACTACTATTATTATTATCGCTATGACTGTTATTATTATCATTATTCTATTATTACTATGCCTATTACTCCTGTCTCTATCCTTATAACTATTATTATTATGCTTATTACTATTATTATTATCGCTATAACTATTATTATTATCCTTACTACTATTATTATTATCGCTATGACTGTTATTATTATCCTTATTCTACTATTAGTACCCTATTACTCTTGTCTCTATCCTTATAACTATTATTAATATGCTTATTACTATTATTATTATCGCAATAACTATTATTATTATCCTAACTACTATTATTATTATCGCTATAACTATTATTATTATCCTTATTACTATTATTACTAGCACTATAACTGTTATTATTATCCTTATTCTATTATTACTATCCCTATTACTCTTGTCTTTATCCTTATAACTATTATTATTATCGCTGTAACTATTATTATTATCGCTATGGCTGTAATTATTATCCTTATTGTATTATTACTATCCCTATTACTTTTGTCTTTATCCTTATAACTATTATTATTTCCCTTATTACTATTATTATTATCGCTATAACTATTATTATTATCCTTATTACTATTATTACTAGCACTATAACTGTTATTATTATCCTTATTACTATTATTATTATCGCTATGACTGTTATTATTATACTTATTCTATTATTACTATCCCTATTACTCTTGTCTTTATCCTGATAATTATTATTATTTCCCTTATTACTATTATTATTATCGCTATAACTGTTATTATTATCCTTATTACTATTATTATTATCGCTATAACTATTATTATTACCGCTATGACTGTTAATATTATCCTTATTCTACTATTACTATCCCTATTACTCTTATGTCTCTATCCCTATAACTATTATTATTATGCTTATTACTATTATTATTATCCTTACTACTATTATTATTATCGCTATGACTGTTATTATTATCCTTATTCTATTATTACTATCCCTATTACTCTTATGTCTCTATCCTTATAACTATTATTATTATGCTTATTACTATTATTATTATCGCTATAACTATTATTATTATCCTTATTACTATTATTACTAGCACTATAACTATTACTATTATCCTTATTACTATTATTATTATCGCTATGACTGTTATTATTATACTTATTCTATTATTACTATCCCTATTACTCTTGTCTTTATCCTTATAACTATTATTATTATCCTTATTACTATTATTATTATCGCTATGACTGTTATTATTACACTTATTCTATTATTACTATCCCTATTACTCCTGTCTCTATCCTTATAACTATTATTATTATCCTTACTACTATTATTATTAGCACTATTACTATTATGTTTATCCTTATTACTATTATTATTATCGCTATAACTATTCTTATTATCCTTATCACTATTATTACTAGCACTATAACTATTATGTTTATCCTTATTACTATTATTATTATTGCTATAACTGTTATTATTATCCTTATTACTATTATTATTAGGACTATAGCTATTATTATTATCCTTATTACTATTATTATCGCTATGACTGTTATTATTATCCTTACTCTACTATTACTATCCCTATTACTCTTGTCTCTATCCTTATAACTATTATTATTATGCTTATTACTATTATTATTATCCTTACTACTATTATTATTATCGCTATGACTGTTATTATTATCCTTATTCTATTATTACTATCCCTATTACTCCTGTCTCTATCCTTATAACTATTATTATTATGCTTATTACTATTATTATTATCGCTATAACTATTATTATTATCCTTACTACTATTATTATTATCGCTATGACTGTTATTATTATCCTTATTCTACTATTAGTACCCTATTACTCTTGTCTCTATCCTTATAACTATTATTAATATGCTTATCACTATTATTATTATCGCAATAACTATTATTATTATCCTTACTACTATTATTATTATCGCTATAACTATTATTATTATCCTTATTACTATTATTACTAGCACTATAACTGTTATTATTATCCTTATTCTATTATTACTATCCCTATTACTCTTGTCTTTATCCTTATAACTATTATTATTATCGCTATAACTATTATTATTATCGCTATGACTGTAATTATTATCCTTATTGTATTATTACTATCCCTATTACTTTTGTCTTTATCCTTATAACTATTATTATTTCCCTTATTACTATTATTATTATCGCTATAACTATTATTATTATCCTTATTACTATTATTACTAGCACTATAACTGTTATTATTATCCTTATTACTATTATTATTATCGCTATGACTGTTATTATTATACTTATTCTATTATTACTATCCCTATTACTCTTGTCTTTATCCTGATAATTATTATTATTTCCCTTATTACTATTATTATTATCGCTATAACTGTTATTATTATCCTTATTACTAGTATTATTAGCACTATAACTATTATGTATCTCCTTATTACTATTATTATTCGCACTATAACTATTATTATTATCCTTATTACTATTATTATTATCGCTACGACTGTTATTATTATACTTATTCTGTTATTACTATCCGTATTACTCTTGTCTTTATCCTTATAACTATTATTATTATCCTTATTACTATTATTATTATCGCTATAACTATTATTATTATCGCTATGACTGTTATTATTATCCTTATTCTACTATTACTATCCCTATTACTCTTGTCTCTATTCTTATAACTATTATTATTATCCTTATTACTATTATTAATAGCACTATAACTATTACTATTATCCTTATTACTATTATTATTATCGCTATGACTGTTATTATTATACTTATTCTATTATTACTATCCCTATTACTCTTGTCTTTATCCTTATAACTATTATTATTATCCTTATTACTATTATTATTATCGCTATGACTGTTATTATTATCCTTACTACTATTATTATTATCGCTATGACAGTTATTATTATTCTTATTCTATTATTACTATCACTATTACTCTTGTCTTTATCCTTATAACTATTATTATTATCCTTATTCTATTATTATTTCCCTTATTCTATTATTATTTCCCTTATTACTATTATTATTATGCTTATTACTATTATTATTATCCATACTACTATTATTATTATCGCTATGACTGTTATTATTATCCTTATTCTATTATTACTATCCCTATTACTCTTCTCTTTATCCTTATAACTATTAGTATTATCCTTATTACTATTATTATTATCGCTATAACTATTATTATTAACCTTATTACTATTATTACTAGCACTATAACTATTATTATTATCCTTATTACTATTATTATTATCGCTATGACTGTTATTATTATCCTTATTCTATTATTACTATCCCTATTACTCCTGTCTCTATCCTTATAACTATTATTATTATCCTTACTACTATTATTATTAGCACTATAACTATTATGTTTATCCTTATTACTATTATTATTATCGCTATAACTATTCTTATTATCCTTATCACTATTATTACTAGCACTATAACTATTATGTTTATCCTTATTACTATTATTATTATTGCTATAACTGTTATTATTATCCTTATTACTATTATTATTAGCACTATAGCTATTATTATTATCCTTATTACTATTATTATCGCTATGACTGTTATTATTATCCTTACTCTACTATTACTATCCCTATTACTCTTGTCTCTATCCTTATAACTATTATTATTATGCTTATTACTATTATTATTATCCTTACTACTATTATTATTATCGCTATGACTGTTATTATTATCCTTATTCTATTATTACTATGCCTATTACTCCTGTCTCTATCCTTATAACTATTATTATTATCGCTATGACTGTTATTATTATCCTTATTCTACTATTAGTACCCTATTACTCTTGTCTCTATCCTTATAACTATTATTAATATGCTTATTACTATTATTATTATCGCAATAACTATTATTATTATCCTAACTACTATTATTATTATCGCTATAACTATTATTATTATCCTTATTACTATTATTACTAGCACTATAACTGTTATTATTATCCTTATTCTATTATTACTATCCCTATTACTCTTGTCTTTATCCTTATAACTATTATTATTATCGCTATAACTATTATTATTATCGCTATGGCTGTAATTATTATCCTTATTGTATTATTACTATCCCTATTACTTTTGTCTTTATCCTTATAACTATTATTATTTCCCTTATTACTATTATTATTATCGCTATAACTATTATTATTATCCTTATTACTATTATTACTAGCACTATAACTGTTATTATTATCCTTATTACTATTATTATTATCGCTATGACTGTTATTATTATACTTATTCTATTATTACTATCCCTATTACTCTTGTCTTTATCCTGATAATTATTATTATTTCCCTTATTACTATTATTATTATCGCTATAACTGTTATTATTATCCTTATTACTATTATTATCGCTATGACTATTATTATTATCCTTACTCTACGATTACTATCCCTATTACTCTTGTGTCTATCCTTATAACTATTATTATTATGCTTATTACTATTATTATTATCCATACTACTATTATTATTATCGCTATGACTGTTATTATTATCCTTATTCTATTATTACTATCCCTATTACTCTTCTCTTTATCCTTATAACTATTAGTATTATCCTTATTACTATTATTATTATCGCTATAACTATTATTATTAACCTTATTACTATTATTACTAGCACTATAACTATTATTATTATCCTTATTACTATTAATTATTATCGCTATGACTGTTATTATTATCCTTATTCTATTATTACTATCCCTATTACTCCTGTCTCTATCCTTATAACTATTATTATTATCCTTACTACTATTATTATTAGCACTATAACTATTATGTTTATCCTTATTACTATTATTATTATCGCTATAACTATTCTTATTATCCTTATCACTATTATTACTAGCACTATAACTATTATGTTTATCCTTATTACTATTATTATTATTGCTATAACTGTTATTATTATCCTTATTACTATTATTATCGCTATGACTGTTATTATTATCCTTACTCTACTATTACTATCCCTATTACTCTTGTCTCTATCCTTATAACTATTATTATTATGCTTATTACTATTATTATTATCCGTACTACTATTATTATTATCGCTATGACTGTTATTATTATCCTTATTCTATTATTACTATGCCTATTACTCCTGTCTCTATCCTTATAACTATTATTATTATGCTTATTACTATTATTATTATCGCTATAACTATTATTATTATCCTTACTACTATTATTATTATCGCTATGACTGTTATTATTATCCTTATTCTACTATTAGTACCCTATTACTCTTGTCTCTATCCTTATAACTATTATTAATATGCTTATTACTATTATTATTATCGCAATAACTATTATTATTATCCTAACTACTATTATTATTATCGCTATAACTATTATTATTATCCTTATTACTATTATTACTAGCACTATAACTGTTATTATTATCCTTATTCTATTATTACTATCCCTATTACTCTTGTCTTTATCCTTATAACTATTATTATTATCGCTGTAACTATTATTATTATCGCTATGGCTGTAATTATTATCCTTATTGTATTATTACTATCCCTATTACTTTTGTCTTTATCCTTATAACTATTATTATTTCCCTTATTACTATTATTATTATCGCTATAACTATTATTATTATCCTTATTACTATTATTACTAGCACTATAACTGTTATTATTATCCTTATTACTATTATTATTATCGCTATGACTGTTATTATTATACTTATTCTATTATTACTATCCCTATTACTCTTGTCTTTATCCTGATAATTATTATTATTTCCCTTATTACTATTATTATTATCGCTATAACTGTTATTATTATCCTTATTACTAGTATTATTAGCACTATAACTATTATGTATCTCCTTATTACTATTATTATTCGCACTATAACTATTATTATTATCCTTATTACTATTATTATTATCGCTACGACTGTTATTATTATACTTATTCTGTTATTACTATCCGTATTACTCTTGTCTTTATCCTGATAATTATTATTATTTCCCTTATTACTATTATTATTATCGCTATAACTGTTATTATTATCCTTATTACTATTATTACTAGCACTATAACTATTATTATTATCCTTATTACTATTATTACTAGCACTATAACTATTATCATTATCCTTATTACTATTATTATTATCGCTATGACTGTTATTATTATACTTATTCTATTATTACTATCCCTATTACTCTTGTCTTTATCCTTATAACCATTACTATTATCCTTATTACTATTATTATTATCGCTATAACTATTATTATTACCGCTATGACTGTTAATATTATCCTTATTCTATTATTACTATCCCTATTACTCTTGTCTTTATCCTTATAACTATTATTATTTCCCTTATTACTATTATTATTATCATTATAACTGTTATTATTATCCTTATTACTAGTATTATTATCTCTATAACTATTATTGTTATCCTCATTACTATTATTATTATCGCTCTGACTGTTATTATTATCCTTATTCTATTATTACTATCCCTATTACTCTTGTCTTTATCCTTATAACTATTATTATTATCCTTATTACTATTATTATTATCGCTATAACTATTATTATTATCGCTATGACTGTTATTATTATCCTTATTCTATTATTACTATCCCTATTACTCTTTTCTTTATCCTTATAACTATTATTATTATCGCTATAACTATTATTATTATCGCTATGACTGTTATTATTATCCTTATTGTATTATTACTATCCCTATTACTCTTGTCTTTATCCTTAGAACTATTATTATTTCCCTTATTACTATTATTATTATCATTATAACTGTTATTATTATCCTTATTACTAGTATTATTATCTCTGTAACTATTATTGTTATCCTCATTACTACTATTATTATCGCTCTGACTGTTATTATTATCCTTATTCTATTATTACTATCCCTATTGCTCTTGTCTTTATCCTTATAACTATTATTATTATGCTTATTACTATTATTATTAGCACTATAACTACTATTATTATCCTTATAACTATTATTATTATCCTTATTTCTATTATTATTATCGCTATGACTATTATTATTATCGCTATGACTGTTATTATTATCCTTATTCTATTATTACTATCCCTATTACTCTTGTCTTTATCCTTATAACTATTATTATTTCCCTTATTGCTATTATTATTATCGCTACAACTATTATTATTATCCTTATTACTATTGTTACTAGCACTATAACTATTATTATTATCCTTATTACTGTTATTATTACCGCTATGACTGTTATTATTATATTTATTCTATTATTACTATCCCTATTACTCTTGTCTCTATCCTTATAACTATTATTATTATGCTTATTACTATTATTATTAGCACTATAACTACTATTATTATCCTTATAACTATTATTATTATCCTTATTTCTATTATTATTATCGCTATGACTATTATTATTATCGCTATGACTGTTATTATTATCCTTATTCTATTATTACTATCCCTATTACTCTTGTCTTTATCCTTATAACTATTATTATTTCCCTTATTGCTATTATTTTTATCGCTATAACTATTATTATCATCCTTATTACTATTATTACTAGCACTATAACTATTATTATTATCCTTATTACTGTTATTATTACCGCTATAACTATTATAATTATCCTTATTACTATTATTACTAGCACTATAACTATTATTATTATCCTTATTACTGTTATTATTACCGCTATGACTGTTATTATTATACTTATTCTACTATTACTATCCCTATTACTCTTGCCTCTATCCTTATAACTATTATTATTATGCTTATTACTATTATTATTTGCACTATAACTATTATTATTATCCTTATTACTATTATTATTATCGCCATGACTGTTATTATTATACTTATTCTATTATTACTATCCCTATTACTCTTGTTTTAATCCTTATAACTATTATTATTTCCCTTATTGCTATTATTATTATCGATATGACTGGTATTATTATTCTTATTCTATTATTACTATCCCTATTACTCTTGTCTTTATCCTTATTACTGTTATTATTACCGCTATAACTGTTATTATTATCCTTATTCTATTATTACTATCCCTATTACTCTTGTCTCTATCCTTATAACTATTATTATTATGCTTATTACTATTATTATTATCGCTATAACTATTATTATTATCCTTACTACTATTATTATTATCGCTATGACTGTTATTATTATCCTTATTCTATTATTACTATCCCTATTACTCTTGTCTTAATCCTTATAACTATTATTATTTCCCTTATTGCTATTATTATTATCGATATGACTGGTATTATTATTCTTATTGTATTATTACTATCCCTATTACTTTTGTCTTTATCCTTATAACTATTATTATTTCCCTTATTACTATTATTATTATCGCTATAACTATTATTATTATCCCTATTACTATTATTACTTTCCCTATTACTCTTCTCTTTATCCTTATAACTATTAGTATTATCCTTATTACTATTATTATTATCGCTATGACTATTATTATTATCGCTATGACTGTTATTATTATCCTTATTCTATTATTATTTCCCTCATTACTATTATTATTATCGCTATAACTATTATTATTATCCTTATTACTATTATTATCGCTATGACTGTTATTATTATCGCTATGGCTGTAATTATTATCCTTATTGTATTATTACTATCCCTATTACTTTTGTCTTTATCCTTA
The DNA here is from genome assembly GCA_945859555.1 of Megachile ligniseca. NCBI lineage: Eukaryota > Metazoa > Arthropoda > Insecta > Hymenoptera > Megachilidae > Megachile > Megachile ligniseca. Next base: position 213,725 of record CAMAOC010000045.1, read on the forward strand.
TAACTATTATTATTTCCCTTATTACTATTATTATTATCGCTATAACTATTATTATTATCCTTATTACTATTATTACTAGCACTATAACTGTTATTATTATCCTTATTACTATTATTATTATCGCTATGACTGTTATTATTATACTTATTCTATTATTACTATCCCTGTTACTCTTGTCTTTATCCTGATAATTATTATTATTTCCCTTATTACTATTATTATTATCGCTATAACTGTTATTATTATCCTTATTACTAGTATTATTAGCACTATAACTATTATGTATCTCCTTATTACTATTATTATTCGCACTATAACTATTATTATTATCCTTATTACTATTATTATTATCGCTACGACTGTTATTATTATACTTATTCTGTTATTACTATCCGTATTACTCTTGTCTTTATCCTGATAATTATTATTATTTCCCTTATTACTATTATTATTATCGCTATAACTGTTATTATTATCCTTATTACTATTATTACTAGCACTATAACTATTATTATTATCCTTATTACTATTATTACTAGCACTATAACTATTATCATTATCCTTATTACTATTATTATTATCGCTATGACTGTTATTATTATACTTATTCTATTATTACTATCCCTATTACTCTTGTCTTTATCCTTATAACCATTACTATTATCTTTATTACTATTATTATTATGGCTATGACTGTTATTATTATACTTATTCTATTATTACTATCCCTATTACTCTTGTCTTTATCCTTATTACTATTATTATTATCGCTATAACTATTATTATTATCCCTATTACTATTATTACTTTCCCTATTACTCTTCTCTTTATCCTTATAACTATTAGTATTATCCTTATTACTATTATTATTATCGCTATGACTATTATTATTATCGCTATGACTGTTATTATTATCCTTATTCTATTATTATTTCCCTCATTACTATTATTATTATCGCTATAACTATTATTATTATCCTTATTACTATTATTATCGCTATGACTGTTATTATTATCCTTATTCTACTATTACTATCCCTATTACTCTTGTCTCTATCCTTATAACTATTATTATTATGCTTATTACTATTATTATTATCGCTATAACTATTATTATTATCCTTACTACTATTATTATTATCGCTATGACTGTTATTATTATCCTTATTCTATTATTACTATCCCTATTACTCTTGTCTTTATCCTTATTACTATCATTATTATCGCTCTAACTATTATTATTATCGCTATGACTGTTATTATTATCCATATTCTATTATTACTATACCTATTACTCTTGTCCTTATCCTTATAACTATTATTATTTCCCTTATTACTATTATTATTATCGCTATAACTATTATTATTATCCTTATTACTATTATTATTAGCACTATAACTATTATTATTATCGCTATAACTATTATTATTATCCCTATTACTATTATTACTTTCCCTATTACTCTTGTCTTTATCCTTAGAACTATTATTATTTCCCTTATTACTATTATTATTATCATTATAACTGTTATTATTATCCTTATTACTAGTATTATTATCTCTATAACTATTATTGTTATCCTCATTACTACTATTATTATCGCTCTGACTGTTATTATTATCCTTATTCTATTATTACTATCCATATTGCTCTTGTCTTTATCCTTATAACTATTATTATTATCCTTATTACTATTATTATTATCGCTATAACTATTATTATTATCGCTATGATTGTTATTATTATCCTTATTCTACTATTACTATCCCTATTACTCTTGTCTCTATTCTTATAACTATTATTATTATCGCTATAACTATTATTATTATCGCTATGACTGTTATTATTATCCTTATTGTATTATTACTATCCCTATTAGTTTTGTCTTTATCCTTATAACTATTATTATTTCCCTTATTACTATTATTATTATCGCTATAACTATTATTATTATCCCTATTACTATTATTACTTTCCCTATTACTCTTCTCTTTATCCTTATAACTATTAGTATTATCCTTATTACTATTATTATTATCGCTATAACTATTATTATTATCCTTATTACTATTGTTACTAGCACTATAACTATTATTATTATCCTTATTACTGTTATTATTACCGCTATGACTGTTATTATTATACTTATTCTATTATTACTATCCCTATTACTCTTGTCTCTATCCTTATAACTATTATTATTATGCTTATTACTATTATTATTAGCACTACAACTACTATTATTATCCTTATTACTATTATTGTTATCGCTATGACTGTTATTATTATACTGATTCTATTATTTCTATCCCTATTACTCTTGTCTTTATCCTTATAACTATTATTATTATCGCTATGACTGTTATTATTATCCTTATTGTATTATTACTATCCCTATTACTTTTGTCTTTATCCTTATAACTATTATTATTTCCCTTATTGCTATTATTATTATCGCTATAACTATTATTATTATCCTTACTACTATTATTACTATCCCTATTACTCTTCTCTTTATCCTTATAACTATTAGTATTATCCTTATTACTATTATTATTATCGCTATAACTATTATTATTATCCTTATTACTATTGTTACTAGCACTATAACTATTATTATTATCCTTATTACTGTTATTATTACCGCTATGACTGTTATTATTATACGTATACTATTATTACTATCCCTATTACTCTTGTCTCTATCCTTATAACTATTATTATTATGCTTATTACTATTACTATTAGCACTATAACTACTATTATTATCCTTATTACTATTATTATTATCGCTATGACTGTTATTATTATACTTATTCTATTATTACTATCCCTATTACTCTTGTCTTTATCCTGATAATTATTATTATTTCCCTTATTACTGTTATTATTATCGCTATAACTGTTATTATTATCCTTATTACTAGTATTATTAGCACTATAACTATTATGTATATCCTTATTACTATTATTATTCGCACTATAACTATTATTATTATCCTTATTACTATTATTATTATCGCTATGACTGTTATTATTATACTTATTCTATTATTACTATCCCTATTACTCTTGTCTTTATCCTGATAATTATTATTATTTCCCTTATTACTGTTATTATTATCGCTATAACTGTTATTATTATCCTTATTACTAGTATTATTAGCACTATAACTATTATGTATATCCTTATTACTATTATTATTCGCACTATAACTATTATTATTATCCTTATTACTATTATTATTATCGCTATGACTGTTATTATTATACTTATTGTATTATTAATATCCCTATTACTCTTGTCTTTATCCTGATAATTATTATTATTTCCCTTATTACAATTATTATTATCGCTATAACTATTATTATTATCCTTATTACTATTAATATTGCTATGACTGTTATTATTATCCTTATTCTGCTATCACTATCCCTATTACTCTTGTCTCTATCCTTATAACTATTATTATTATCCTTACTACTATTATTATTATCGCTATGACTGTTATTATTATCCTCATTCTATTATTACTATCCCTATTACTCTTGTCTTTATCCTTATAACTATTATTATTATCATTATAACTGTTATTATTATCCTCATTACGAGTATTATCATCTCTATAACTATTATTATTATCCTCATTACTATTATTATTATCGCTATGACTGTTATTATTATACTTATTCTATTATTAATATCGTTATTACTCTTGTCTTTATCCTGATAATTATTATTATTTCCCTTATTACAATTATTATTATCGCTATAACTATTATTATTATCCTTATTACTATTATTATTCGCACTATAACTATTATTATTATCCTTATTACTATTATTATTATTGCTATAACTGTTATTATTATCCTTATTACTATTATTATTAGCATTATAGCTATTATTATTATTATCGCTATGACTGTTATTATTACCCTTATTCTATTATTATTATCGCTATAACTATTATTATTATCCTTATTCCTATTACTATCACTATCCCTATTACTCTTGTCTCTATCCTTATAACTATTATTATTTCCCTTATTACTATTATTCTTATCGCTATAACTATTATTATTATCCTTATTACTATTAATATCGCTATGACTATTATTATTATCCTTATTCTATTATTACTATCCCTATTACTCTTGTCTTTATCCTTATAACTATTATTATTATCATTATAACTGTTATTATTATCCTTATTACGAGTATTATTATCTCTATAACTGTTATTATTATCCTTATTCTATTATTACTATCCCTATTACTCTTGTCTTTATCCTTATAACTATTATTATTATCATTATAACTGTTATTATTATCCTTATTACGAGTATTATTACCTCTATAACTGTTATTATTATCCTTATTCTATTATTACTATCCCTATTACTCTTGTCTTTATCCTTATAACTATTATTATTATCCTTACTACTATTATTATTATCGCTATGACTGTTATTATTATCCTCATTCTATTATTACTATCCCTATTACTCTTGTCTTTATCCTTATAACTATTATTATTATCATTATAACTGTTATTATTATCCTCATTACGAGTATTATCATCTCTATAACTACTATTATTATCCTCATTACTATTATTATTATCGCTATGACTGTTATTATTATACTTATTCTATTATTAATATCCCTATTACTCTTGTCTTTATCCTGATAATTATTATTATTTCCCTTATTACAATTATTATTATCGCTATAACTATTATTATTATCCTTATTACTATTATTATTCGCACTATAACTATTATTATTATCCTTATTACTATTAATATCGCTATGACTGTTATTATTATCCTTATTCTATTATTACTATCCCTATTACTCTTGTCTTTATCCTTATAACTATTATTATTATCATTATAACTATTATTATTATCCTTATTACTATTATTATTATCCTTATTACTATTATTACTAGCACTATAACTGTTATTATTATCCTTATTACTATTATTATTATCGCTATGACTGTTATTATTATACTTATTCTATTATTACTATCCCTATTACTCTTGTCTTTATCCTGATAATTATTATTATTTCCCTTATTACTATTATTATTATCGCTATAACTGTTATTATTATCCTTATTACTAGTATTATTAGCACTGCAACTATTATGTATCTCCTTATTACTATTATTATTCGCACTATAACTATTATTATTATGCTTATTACTATAATTATTATCGCTATGACTGTTATTATTATACTTATTCTATTATTACTATCCCTATTACTCTTGTCTTTATCCTTATAACTGTTATTATTATCCTTATTACTATTATTATTATCGCTATGACTGTTATTATTACACTTATTCTATTATTACTATCCCTATTACTCTTGTCTTTATCCTAATAACTATTATTATTATCCTTATTACTATTATTATTATCGCTATAACTATTATTATTATCGCTATAACTGTTATTATTATCCTTATTACTAGTATTATTAGCACTGCAACTATTATGTATCTCCTTATTACTATTATTATTCGCACTATAACTATTATTATTATGCTTATTACTATTATTATTATCGCTATGACTGTTATTATTATACTTATTCTATTATTACTATCCCTATTACTCTTGTCTTTATCCTTATAACTATTATTATTATCCTTATTACCATTATTATTATCGCTATGACTGTTATTATTACACTTATTCTATTATTACTATCCCTATTACTCTTGTCTTTATCCTGATAATTATTATTATTTCCCTTATTACTATTATTATTATCGCTATAACTGTTATTATTATCCTTATTACTAGTATTATTAGCACTGCAACTATTATGTATCTCCTTATTACTATTATTATTCGCACTATAACTATTATTATTATGCTTATTACTATTATTATTATCGCTATGACTGTTATTATTATACTTATTCTATTATTACTATCCCTATTACTCTTGTCTTTATCCTTATAACTGTTATTATTATCCTTATTACTATTATTATTATCGCTATGACTGTTATTATTACACTTATTCTATTATTACTATCCCTATTACTCTTGTCTTTATCCTAATAACTATTATTATTATCCTTATTACTATTATTATTATCGCTATAACTATTATTATTATCGCTATGACTGTTATTATTATCCTTATTCTACTATTACTATCCCTATTACTCTTGTCTCTATTCTTATAACTATTATTATTATCCTTATTACTATTATTACTAGCACTATAACTATTACTATTATCCTTATTACTATTATTATTATCGCTATGACTGTTATTATTATACTTATTCTATTATTACTATCCCTATTACTCTTGTCTTTATCCTTATAACTATTATTATTATCCTTATTACTATTATTATTATCGCTATAACTATTATTATTACCGCTATGACTGTTAATATTATCCTTATTCTATTATTACTATCCCTATTACTCTTGTCTTTATCCTTATAACTATTATTATTTCCCTTATTACTATTATTATTATCATTATAACTGTTATTATTATCCTTATTACTAGTATTATTATCTCTATAACTATTATTGTTATCCTCATTACTATTATTATTATCGCTCTGACTGTTATTATTATCCTTATTCTATTATTACTATCCCTATGACTCTTGTCTTTATCCTTATAACTATTATTATTATCCTTATTACTATTATTATTATCGCTATAACTATTATTATTATCGCTATGACTGTTATTATTATCCTTATTCTATTATTACTATCCCTATTACTCTTTTCTTTATCCTTATAACTATTATTATTATCGCTATAACTATTATTATTATCGCTATGACTGTTATTATTATCCTTATTGTATTATTACTATCCCTATTACTCTTGTCTTTATCCTTAGAACTATTATTATTTCCCTTATTACTATTATTATTATCATTATAACTGTTATTATTATCCTTATTACTAGTATTATTATCTCTGTAACTATTATTGTTATCCTCATTACTACTATTATTATCGCTCTGACTGTTATTATTATCCTTATTCTATTATTACTATCCCTATTGCTCTTGTCTCTATCCTTATAACTATTATTATTATGCTTATTACTATTATTATTAGCACTATAACTACTATTATTATCCTTATAACTATTATTATTATCCTTATTTCTATTATTATTATCGCTATGACTATTATTATTATCGCTATGACTGTTATTATTATCCTTATTCTATTATTACTATCCCTATTACTCTTGTCTTTATCCTTATAACTATTATTATTTCCCTTATTGCTATTATTATTATCGCTACAACTATTATTATTATCCTTATTACTATTGTAACTAGCACTATAACTATTATTATTATCCTTATTACTATTGTAACTAGCACTATAACTATTATTATTATCCTTATTACTGTTATTATTACCGCTATGACTGTTATTATTATATTTATTCTATTATTACTATCCCTATTACTCTTGTCTCTATCCTTATAACTATTATTATTATGCTTATTACTATTATTATTTGCACTATAACTATTATTATTATCCTTATTACTATTATTATTATCGCCATGACTGTTATTATTATACTTATTCTATTATTACTATCCCTATTACTCTTGTTTTAATCCTTATAACTATTATTATTTCCCTTATTGCTATTATTATTATCGATATGACTGGTATTATTATTCTTATTCTATTATTACTATCCCTATTACTCTTGTCTTTATCCTTATTACTGTTATTATTACCGCTATAACTGTTATTATTATCCTTATTCTATTATTACTATCCCTATTACTCTTGTCTCTATCCTTATAACTATTATTATTATGCTTATTACTATTATTATTATCGCTATAACTATTATTATTATCCTTACTACTATTATTATTATCGCTATGACTGTTATTATTATCCTTATTCTATTATTACTATCCCTATTACTCTTGTCTTAATCCTTATAACTATTATTATTTCCCTTATTGCTATTATTATTATCGATATGACTGGTATTATTATTCTTATTGTATTATTACTATCCCTATTACTATTATTACTTTCCCTATTACTCTTCTCTTTATCCTTATAACTATTAGTATTATCCTTATTACTATTATTATTATCGCTATGACTATTATTATTATCGCTATGACTGTTATTATTATCCTTATTCTATTATTATTTCCCTCATTACTATTATTATTATCGCTATAACTATTATTATTATCCTTATTACTATTATTATCGCTATGACTGTTATTATTATCGCTATGGCTGTAATTATTATCCTTATTGTATTATTACTATCCCTATTACTTTTGTCTTTATCCTTATAACTATTATTATTTCCCTTATTACTATTATTATTATCGCTATAACTATTATTATTATCCTTATTACTATTATTACTAGCACTATAACTGTTATTATTATCCTTATTACTATTATTATTATCGCTATGACTGTTATTATTATACTTATTCTATTATTACTATCCCTATTACTCTTGTCTTTATCCTGATAATTATTATTATTTCCCTTATTACTATTATTATTATCGCTATAACTGTTATTATTATCCTTATTACTAGTATTATTAGCACTATAACTATTATGTATCTCCTTATTACTATTATTATTCGCACTATAACTATTATCATTATCCTTATTACTATTATTATTATCGCTATGACTGTTATTATTATACTTATTCTATTATTACTATCCCTATTACTCTTGTCTTTATCCTTATTACTATTATTATTATCGCTATAACTATTATTATTATCCCTATTACTATTATTACTTTCCCTATTACTCTTCTCTTTATCCTTATAACTATTAGTATTATCCTTATTACTATTATTATTATCGCTATGACTATTATTATTATCGCTATGACTGTTATTATTATCCTTATTCTATTATTATTTCCCTCATTACTATTATTATTATCGCTATAACTATTATTATTATCCTTATTACTATTATTATCGCTATGACTGTTATTATTATATTTATTCTACTATTACTATCCCTATTACTCTTGTCTCTATCCTTATAACTATTATTATTATGCTTATTACTATTATTATTATCGCTATAACTATTATTATTATCCTTACTACTATTATTATTATCGCTATGACTGTTATTATTATCCTTATTCTATTATTACTATCCCTATTACTCTTGTCTTTATCCTTATTACTATCATTATTATCGCTCTAACTATTATTATTATCGCTATGACTGTTATTATTATCCATATTCTATTATTACTATACATATTACTCTTGTCCTTATCCTTATAACTATTATTATTTCCCTTATTACTATTATTATTATCGCTATAACTATTATTATTATCCTTATTACTATTATTATTAGCACTATAACTATTATTATTACCGCTATGACTGTTATTATTATCCTTATTCTATTATTACTATCCCTATTACTCTTGTCTTTATCCTTAGAACTATTATTATTTCCCTTATTACTATTATTATTATCATTATAACTGTTATTATTATCCTTATTACTAGTATTATTATCTCTATAACTATTATTGTTATCCTCATTACTACTATTATTATCGCTCTGACTGTTATTATTATCCTTATTCTATTATTACTATCCATATTGCTCTTGTCTTTATCCTTATAACTATTATTATTATCCTTATTACTATTATTATTATCGCTATAACTATTATTATTATCGCTATGACTGTTATTATTATCCTTATTCTACTATTACTATCCCTATTACTCTTGTCTCTATTCTTATAACTATTATTATTATCGCTATAACTATTATTATTATCGCTATGACTGTTATTATTATCCTTATTGTATTATTACTATCCCTATTACTTTTGTCTTTATCCTTATAACTATTATTATTTCCCTTATTACTATTATTATTATCGCTATAACTATTATTATTATCCCTATTACTATTATTACTTTCCCTATTACTCTTCTCTTTATCCTTATAACTATTAGTATTATCCTTATTACTATTATTATTATCGCTATAACTATTATTATTATCCTTATTACTATTGTTACTAGCACTATAACTATTATTATTATCCTTATTACTGTTATTATTACCGCTATGACTGTTATTATTATACTTATTCTATTATTACTATCCCTATTACTCTTGTCTCTATCCTTATAACTATTATTATTATGCTTATTACTATTATTATTAGCACTACAACTACTATTATTATCCTTATTACTATTATTGTTATCGCTATGACTGTTATTATTATACTGATTCTATTATTTCTATCCCTATTACTCTTGTCTTTATCCTTATAACTATTATTATTATCGCTATGACTGTTATTATTATCCTTATTGTATTATTACTATCCCTATTACTTTTGTCTTTATCCTTATAACTATTATTATTTCCCTTATTACTATTATTATTATCGCTATAACTATTATTATTATCCTTACTACTATTATTACTATCCCTATTACTCTTCTCTTTATCCTTATAACTATTAGTATTATCCTTATTACTATTATTATTATCGCTATAACTATTATTATTATCCTTATTACTATTGTTACTAGCACTATAACTATTATTATTATCCTTATTACTGTTCTTATTACCGCTATGACTGTTATTATTATACGTATACTATTATTACTATCCCTATTACTCTTGTCTCTATCCTTATAACTATTATTATTATGCTTATTACTATTACTATTAGCACTATAACTACTATTATTATCCTTATTACTATTATTATTATCGCTATGACTGTTATTATTATACTTATTCTATTATTACTATCCCTATTACTCTTGTCTTTATCCTGATAATTATTATTATTTCCCTTATTACTGTTATTATTATCGCTATAACTGTTATTATTATCCTTATTACTAGTATTATTAGCACTATAACTATTATGTATATCCTTATTACTATTATTATTCGCACTATAACTATTATTATTATCCTTATTACTATTATTATTATCGCTATGACTGTTATTATTATACTTATTGTATTATTAATATCCCTATTACTCTTGTCTTTATCCTGATAATTATTATTATTTCCCTTATTACAATTATTATTATCGCTATAACTATTATTATTATCCTTATTACTATTAATATTGCTATGACTGTTATTATTATCCTTATTCTGCTATCACTATCCCTATTACTCTTGTCTCTATCCTTATAACTATTATTAATATCCTTACTACTATTATTATTATCGCTATGACTGTTATTATTATCCTCATTCTATTATTACTATCCCTATTACTCTTGTCTTTATCCTTATAACTATTATTATTATCATTATAACTGTTATTATTATCCTCATTACGAGTATTATCATCTCTATAACTATTATTATTATCCTCATTACTATTATTATTATCGCTATGACTGTTATTATTATACTTATTCTATTATTAATATCCCTATTACTCTTGTCTTTATCCTGATAATTATTATTATTTCCCTTATTACAATTATTATTATCGCTATAACTATTATTATTATCCTTATTACTATTATTATTCGCACTATAACTATTATTATTATCCTTATTACTATTAATATCGCTATGACTATTATTATTATCCTTATTCTATTATTACTATCCCTATTACTCTTGTCTTTATCCTTATAACTATTATTATTATCATTATAACTGTTATTATTATCCTTATTACGAGTATTATTATCTCTATAACTGTTATTATTATCCTTATTCTATTATTACTATCCCTATTACTCTTGTCTTTATCCTTATAACTATCATTATTATCCTTACTACTATTATTATTATCGCTATGACTGTTATTATTATCCTCATTCTATTATTACTATCCCTATTACTCTTGTCTTTATCCTTATAACTATTATTATTATCATTATAACTGTTATTATTATCCTCATTACGAGTATTATCATCTCTATAACTATTATTATTATCCTCATTACTATTATTATTATCGCTATGACTGTTATTATTATACTTATTCTATTATTAATATCCCTATTACTCTTGTCTTTATCCTGATAATTATTATTATTTCCCTTATTACAATTATTATTATCGCTATAACTATTATTATTATCCTTATTACTATTATTATTCGCACTATAACTATTATTATTATCCTTATTACTATTAATATCGCTATGACTGTTATTATTATCCTTATTCTATTATTACTATCCCTATTACTCTTGTCTTTATCCTTATAACTATTATTATTATCATTATAACTATTATTATTATCCTTATTACTATTATTATTATCCTTATTACTATTATTACTAGCACTATAACTGTTATTATTATCCTTATTACTATTATTATTATCGCTATGACTGTTATTATTATACTTATTCTATTATTACTATCCCTATTACTCTTGTCTTTATCCTGATAATTATTATTATTTCCCTTATTACTATTATTATTATCGCTATAACTGTTATTATTATCCTTATTACTAGTATTATTAGCACTGCAACTATTATGTATCTCCTTATTACTATTATTATTCGCACTATAACTATTATTATTATGCTTATTACTATTATTGTTATCGCTATGACTGTTATTATTATACTTATTCTATTATTACTATCCCTATTACTCTTGTCTTTATCCTTATAACTGTTATTATTATCCTTATTACTATTATTATTATCGCTATGACTGTTATTATTACACTTATTCTATTATTACTATCCCTATTACTCTTGTCTTTATCCTAATAACTATTATTATTATCCTTATTACTATTATTATTATCGCTATAACTATTATTATTATCGCTATAACTGTTATTATTATCCTTATTACTAGTATTATTAGCACTGCAACTATTATGTATCTCCTTATTACTATTATTATTCGCACTATAACTATTATTATTATGCTTATTACTATTATTATTATCGCTATGACTGTTATTATTATACTTATTCTATTATTACTATCCCTATTACTCTTGTCTTTATCCTTATAACTATTATTATTATCCTTATTACTATTATTATTATCGCTATGACTGTTATTATTACACTTATTCTATTATTACTATCCCTATTACTCTTGTCTTTATCCTAATAACTATTATTATTATCCTTATTACTATTATTATTATCGCTATAACTATTATTATTATCGCTATGACTGTTATTATTATCCTTATTTTATTATGATTTCCCTTATTACTATTATTATTATCGCTATCACTATTATTATTATCGTTATTACTATTATTATCGCTATGACTGTTATTATTATCCTTATTCTACTATTAGTACCCTATTACTCTTGTCTCTATCCTTATAACTATTATTAATATGCTTATTACTATTATTATTATCGCAATAACTATTATTATTATCCTTACTACTATTATTATTATCGCTATAACTATTATTATTATCCTTATTACTATTATTACTAGCACTATAACTGTTATTATTATCCTTATTCTATTATTACTATCCCTATTACTCTTGTCTTTATCCTTATAACTATTATTATTATCGCTATAACTATTATTATTATCGCTATGACTGTAATTATTATCCTTATTGTATTATTACTATCCCTATTACTTTTGTCTTTATCCTTATAACTATTATTATTTCCCTTATTACTATTATTATTATCGCTATAACTATTATTATTATCCTTATTACTATTATTACTAGCACTATAACTGTTATTATTATCCTTATTACTATTATTATTATCGCTATGACTGTAATTATTATACTTATTCTATTATTACTATCCCTTTTACTCTTGTCTTTATCCTGATAATTATTATTATTTCCCTTATTACTATTATTATTATCGCTATAACTGTTATTATTATCCTTATTACTATTATTATTAGCACTATAACTATTATTATTATCGCTATGACTGTTATTATTATACTTATTCTATTATTACTATCCAGATTACTCTTGTCTTTATCCTTATAACCATTACTATTATCTTTATTACTATTATTATTATCGCTATGACTGTTATTATTATACTTATTCTATTATTACTATCCCTATTACTCTTGTCTTTATCCTTATAACTATTATTATTATCCTTATTACTATTATTATTATCGCTATAACTATTATTATTATCGCTATGACTGTTATTATTATCCTTATTCTATTATTACTATCCCTATTACTCTTGTCTTTATCCTTATAACTATTATTATTATCCTTATTACTATTATTATTATCGCTATGACTGTTATTATTACACTTATTCTATTATTACTATCCCTATTACTCTTGTCTTTATCCTAATAACTATTATTATTATCCTTATTACTATTATTATTATCGCTATAACTATTATTATTATCGCTATGACTGTTATTATTATCCTTATTCTACTATTACTATCCCTATTACTCTTATGTCTCTATCCTTATAACTATTATTATTATGCTTATAACTATTATTATTATCGCTATAACTATTATTATTATCCTTACTACTATTATTATTATCGCTATGACTGTTATTATTAACCTTATTCTATTATTACTATCCCTATTACTCTTATGTCTCTATCCTTATAACTATTATTATTATGCTTATTACTATTATTATTATCGCTATAACTATTATTATTATCCTTACTACTATTATTATTATCGCTATGACTGTTATTATTATCCTTATTCTATTATTACTATCCCTATTACTCTTCTCTTTATCCTTATAACTATTATTATTATCCTTATTCTATTATTATTTCCCTTATTACTATTATTATTATCGCTATAACTATTATTATTATCCTTATTCCTATTACTATCACTATCCCTATTACTCTTGTGTCTATCCTTATAACTATTATTATTTCCCTTATTACTATTATTCTTATCGCTATAACTATTATTATTATCCTTATTACTATTAATATCGCTATGACTGTTATTATTATCCTTATTCTATTATTACTATCCCTATTACTCTTGTCTTTATCCTTATAACTATTATTATTATCATTATAACTATTATTATTATCCTTATTACTATTATTATTATCCTTATTACTATTATTACTAGCACTATAACTGTTATTATTATCCTTATTACTATTATTATTATCGCTATGACTGTTATTATTATACTTATTCTATTATTACTATCCCTATTACTCTTGTCTTTATCCTGATCATTATTATTATTTCCCTTATTACTATTATTATTATCGCTATAACTGTTATTATTATCCTTATTACTAGTATTATTAGCACTGCAACTATTATGTATCTCCTTATTACTATTATTATTCGCACTATCACTATTATTATTATCCTTATTACTATTATTATTATCGCTACGACTGTTATTATTATACTTATTCTGTTATTACTATCCGTATTACTCTTGTCTTTATCCTATAATTATTATTATTTCCCTTATTACTATTATTATTATCGCTATAACTGTTATTATTATCCTTATTACTATTATTACTAGCACTATAACTATTATTATTATCCTTATTACTACTATTATTATCTCTATAACTATTATTGTTATCCTCATTATTATTATTATTATCGCTATGACTGTTATTATTATCCTTATTCTATTATTACTATCCCTATTACTCTTGTCTTTATCCTTATAACTATTATTATTATCCTTATTACTATTATTATTATCGCTATGACTGTTATTATTATACTTATTCTATTATTACTATCCCTATTACTCTTGCCTTTATCCTGATAATTATTATTATTTCCCTTATTACTATTATTATTATCGCTATAACTGTTATTATTATCCTTATTACTATTATTACTAGCACTATAACTATTATTATTATCCTTATTACTATTATTACTAGCACTATAACTATTATTATTATGCTTATTACTATTATTATTATCGCTATGACTGTTATTATTATACTTATTCTATTATTACTATCCCTATTACTCTTGTCTTTATCCTTATAACTATTATTATTATCCTTATTACTATTATTATTATCGCTATGACTGTTATTATTATCCTTATTTTATTATTATTTCCCTTACTACTATTATTATTATCGCTATCACTATTATTATTATCCATATTACTATTATTATCGCTATGACTGTTATTATTATCCTTATTCTACTATTAGTACCCTATTACTCTTGTCTCTATCCTTATAACTATTATTAATATGCTTATTACTATTATTATTATCGCAATAACTATTATTATTATCCTTACTACTATTATTATTATCGCTATAACTATTATTATTATCCTTATTACTATTATTACCAGCACTATAACTGTTATTATTATCCTTATTCTATTATTACTATCCCTATTACTCTTGTCTTTATCCTTATAACTATTATTATTATCGCTATAACTATTATTATTATCGCTATGACTGTAATTATTATCCTTATTACTATTATTATTATCGCTATGACTGTTATTATTATCCTTATTTTATTATTATTTCCCTTATTACTATTATTATTATCGCTATCACTATTATTATTATCCTTATTACTATTATTATCGCTATGACTGTTATTATTATCCTTATTCTACTATTAGTACCCTATTACTCTTGTCTCTATCCTTATAACTATTATTAATATGCTTATTACTATTATTATTATCGCAATAACTATTATTATTATCCTTACTACTATTATTATTATCGCTATAACTATTATTATTATCCTTATTACTATTATTACCAGCACTATAACTGTTATTATTATCCTTATTCTACTATTACTATCCCTATTACTCTTGTCTTTATCCTTATAACTATTATTATTATCGCTATGACTGTAATTATTATCCTTATTGTATTATTACTATCCCTATTACTTTTGTCTTTATCCTTATAACTATTATTATTTCCCTTATTACTATTATTATTATCGCTATAACTATTATTATTATCCTTATTACTATTATTACTAGCACTATAACTGTTATTATTATCCTTATTACTATTATTATTATCGCTATGACTGTAATTATTATACTTATTCTATTATTACTATCCCTTTTACTCTTGTCTTTATCCTGATAATTATTATTATTTCCCTTATTACTATTATTATTATCGCTATAACTGTTATTATTATCCTTATTACTAGTATTATTAGCACTATAACTATTATGTATCTCCTTATTACTATTATTATTCGCACTATAACTATTATTATTATCCTTATTACTATTATTATTATCGCTACGACTGTTGTTATTATACTTTTTCTGTTATTACTATCCGTATTGCTCTTGTCTTTATCCTGATAATTATTATTATTTCCCTTATTACTATTATTATTATCGCTATAACTGTTATTATTATCCTTATTACTATTATTACTAGCACTATAACTATTATTATTATCCTTATTACTATTATTACTAGCACTATAACTATTATTATTATCCTTATTACTATTATTATTATCGCTATGACTGTTATTATTATACTTATTCTATTATTACTATCCAGATTACTCTTGTCTTTATCCTTATAACCATTACTATTATCTTTATTACTATTGTTATTATCGCTATGACTGTTATTATTATACTTATTCTATTATTACTATCCCTATTACTCTTGTCTTTATCCTTATAACTATTATTATTATCCTTATTACTATTATTATTATCCTTATTACTATTATTAATATCGCTATGACTGTTATTATTATACTTATTCTGTTATTACTATCCCTATTACTCTTGTCTTTATCCTTATAACTATTATTATTATCCTTATTACTATTATTATCGCCACGACTGTTATTATTATCCTTATTCTACTATTACTATCCCTATTACTCTTGTCTCTATTCTTATAACTATTATTATTATCCTTATTACTATTATTACTAGCACTATAACTATTACTATTATCCTTATTACTATTATTATTATCGCTATGACTGTTATTATTATACTTATTCTATTATTACTATCCCTATTACTCTTGTCTTTATCCTTATAACTATTATTATTATCCTTATTACTATTATTATTATCGCTATAACTATTATTATTATCGCTATGACTGTTATTATTATCCTTATTCTATTATTACTATCCCTATTACTCTTGTCTTTATCCTTATAACTATTATTATTATCCTTATTACTATTATTATTATCGCTATGACTGTTATTATTACACTTATTCTATTATTACTATCCCTATTACTCTTGTCTTTATCCTAATAACTATTATTATTATCCTTATTACTATTATTATTATCGCTATAACTATTATTATTATCGCTATGACTGTTATTATTATCCTTATTCTACTATTACTATCCCTATTACTCTTATGTCTCTATCCTTATAACTATTATTATTATGCTTATTACTATTATTATTATCGCTATAACTATTATTATTATCCTTACTACTATTATTATTATCGCTATGACTGTTATTATTAACCTTATTCTATTATTACTATCCCTATTACTCTTATGTCTCTATCCTTATAACTATTATTATTATGCTTATTACTATTATTATTATCGCTATAACTATTATTATTATCCTTACTACTATTATTATTATCGCTATGACTGTTATTATTATCCTTATTCTATTATTACTATCCCTATTACTCTTCTCTTTATCCTTATAACTATTATTATTATCCTTATTCTATTATTATTTCCCTTATTACTATTATTATTATCGCTATAACTATTATTATTATCCTTATTCCTATTACTATCACTATCCCTATTACTCTTGTGTCTATCCTTATAACTATTATTATTTCCCTTATTACTATTATTCTTATCGCTATAACTATTATTATTATCCTTATTACTATTAATATCGCTATGACTGTTATTATTATCCTTATTCTATTATTACTATCCCTATTACTCTTGTCTTTATCCTTATAACTATTATTATTATCATTATAACTATTATTATTATCCTTATTACTATTATTATTATCCTTATTACTATTATTACTAGCACTATAACTGTTATTATTATCCTTATTACTATTATTATTATCGCTATGACTGTTATTATTATACTTATTCTATTATTACTATCCCTATTACTCTTGTCTTTATCCTGATCATTATTATTATTTCCCTTATTACTATTATTATTATCGCTATAACTGTTATTATTATCCTTATTACTAGTATTATTAGCACTGCAACTATTATGTATCTCCTTATTACTATTATTATTCGCACTATCACTATTATTATTATCCTTATTACTATTATTATTATCGCTACGACTGTTATTATTATACTTATTCTGTTATTACTATCCGTATTACTCTTGTCTTTATCCTGATAATTATTATTATTTCCCTTATTACTATTATTATTATCGCTATAACTGTTATTATTATCCTTATTACTATTATTACTAGCACTATAACTATTATTATTATCCTTATTACTACTATTATTATCTCTATAACTATTATTGTTATCCTCATTATTATTATTATTATCGCTATGACTGTTATTATTATCCTTATTCTATTATTACTATCCCTATTACTCTTGTCTTTATCCTTATAACTATTATTATTATCCTTATTACTATTATTATTATCGCTATGACTGTTATTATTATACTTATTCTATTATTACTATCCCTATTACTCTTGCCTTTATCCTGATAATTATTATTATTTCCCTTATTACTATTATTATTATCGCTATAACTGTTATTATTATCCTTATTACTATTATTACTAGCACTATAACTATTATTATTATCCTTATTACTATTATTACTAGCACTATAACTATTATTATTATGCTTATTACTATTATTATTATCGCTATGACTGTTATTATTATACTTATTCTATTATTACTATCCCTATTACTCTTGTCTTTATCCTTATAACTATTATTATTATCCTTATTACTATTATTATTATCGCTATGACTGTTATTATTATCCTTATTTTATTATTATTTCCCTTATTACTATTATTATTATCGCTATCACTATTATTATTATCCATATTACTATTATTATCGCTATGACTGTTATTATTATCCTTATTCTACTATTAGTACCCTATTACTCTTGTCTCTATCCTTATAACTATTATTAATATGCTTATTACTATTATTATTATCGCAATAACTATTATTATTATCCTTACTACTATTATTATTATCGCTATAACTATTATTATTATCCTTATTACTATTATTACCAGCACTATAACTGTTATTATTATCCTTATTCTATTATTACTATCCCTATTACTCTTGTCTTTATCCTTATAACTATTATTATTATCGCTATGACTGTAATTATTATCCTTATTGTATTATTACTATCCCTATTACTTTTGTCTTTATCCTTATAACTATTATTATTTCCCTTATTACTATTATTATTATCGCTATAACTATTATTATTATCCTTATTACTATTATTACTAGCACTATAACTGTTATTATTATCCTTATTACTATTATTATTATCGCTATGACTGTAATTATTATACTTATTCTATTATTACTATCCCTTTTACTCTTGTCTTTACCCTGATAATTATTATTATTTCCCATATTACAATTATTATTGTCGCTATAACTGTTATTATTATCCTTATTACTAGTATTATTAGCACTATAACTATTATGTTTATCCTTATTACTATTATTATTCGCACTATAACTATTATTATTATCCTTATTACTAGTATTATTAGCACTATAACTATTATGTTTATCCTTATTACTATTATTATTCGCACTATAACTATTATGTTTATCCTTATTTCTATTATTATTAGCGCTATAACTATTATTATTATCCTTATTACTATTATTATCGCCACGACTGTTATTATTATCCTTATTCTACTATTACTATCCCTATTACTCTTGTCTCTATTCTTATAACTATTATTATTATCCTTATTACTATTATTACTAGCACTATAACTATTACTATTATCCTTATTACTATTATTATTATCGCTATGACTGTTATTATTATACTTATTCTATTATTACTATCCCTATTACTCTTGTCTTTATCCTTATAACTATTATTATTATCCTTATTACTATTATTATTATCGCTATGACTGTTATTATTATCCTTATTCTACTATTACTATCCCTATTACTCTTATGTCTCTATCCTTATAACTATTATTATTATGCTTATTACTATTATTATTATCGCTATAACTATTATTATTATCCTTACTACTATTATTATTATCGCTATGACTGTTATTATTATCCTTATTCTATTATTACTATCCCTATTACTCTTGTCTCTATCCTTATAACTATTATTATTATGCTTATTACTATTATTATTATCGCTATAACTATTATTATTATCGCTATAACTATTATTATTAACCTTATTACTATTATTACTAGCACTATAACTATTATTATTATCCTTATTACTATTATTATTATCAATATAGCTATTATTATTATCGCTATGACTCTTATTATTATCCTTATTCTACTATTACTATCCCTATTACTCTTGTCTCTATCCTTATAACTAATATTATTATGCTCATTACTATTATTATTATCGCTATAACTATTATTATTATTCTTACTACTATTATTATTATCGCTATGTCTGTTATTATTATCCTTATTCTATTATTACTATCACTATTACTCTTGTCTTTATCCTTATAACTATTATTATTATCCTTATTCTATTATTATTTCCCTTATTCTACTATTATTTCCCTTATTACTATTATTATTATCGCTATAACTATTAATATTATCCTTATTACTTTATTATTATCGCTATGACTGTTATTGTTATCCTTATTCTATTATTACTATCCCTATTACTCTTGTCATTATCCTTATAACTATTATTATTATCCTTATTACTATTATTATTATCGCTATAACTATTATTATTACCGCTATGACTGTTATTATTATCCTTATTACTATTATTATCGCTATGACTGTTATTATTATCCTTACTCTACGATTACTATCCCTATTACTCTTGTGTCTATCCTTATAACTATTATTATTATGCTTATTACTATTATTATTATCCATACTACTATTATTATTATCGCTATGACTGTTATTATTATCCTTATTCTATTATTACTATCCCTATTACTCTTCTCTTTATCCTTATAACTATTAGTATTATCCTTATTACTATTATTATTATCGCTATAACTATTATTATTAACCTTATTACTATTATTACTAGCACTATAACTATTATTATTATCCTTATTACTATTATTATTATCGCTATGGCTGTTATTATTATCCTTATTCTATTATTACTATCCCTATTACTCCTGTCTCTATCCTTATAACTATTATTATTATCCTTACTACTATTATTATTAGCACTATAACTATTATGTTTATCCTTATTACTATTATTATTATCGCTATAACTATTCTTATTATCCTTATCACTATTATTACTAGCACTATAACTATTATGTTTATCCTTATTACTATTATTATTATTGCTATAACTGTTATTATTATCCTTATTACTATTATTATTAGCACTATAGCTATTATTATTATCCTTATTACTATTATTATCGCTATGACTGTTATTATTATCCTTACTCTACTATTACTATCCCTATTACTCTTGTCTCTATCCTTATAACTATTATTATTATGCTTATTACTATTATTATTATCCTTACTACTATTATTATTATCGCTATGACTGTTATTATTGTCCTTATTCTATTATTACTATGCCTATTACTCCTGTCTCTATCCTTATAACTATTATTATTATGCTTA
This sequence comes from Megachile ligniseca, assembly GCA_945859555.1. Taxonomy (NCBI): domain Eukaryota; kingdom Metazoa; phylum Arthropoda; class Insecta; order Hymenoptera; family Megachilidae; genus Megachile; species Megachile ligniseca. The sequence continues at coordinate 236,619 of CAMAOC010000045.1, forward strand.
TTACTATTATTATTATCGCTATAACTATTATTATCATCCTTACTACTATTATTATTATCGCTATGACTGTTATTATTATCCTTATTCTACTATTAGTACCCTATTACTCTTGTCTCTATCCTTATAACTATTATTAATATGCTTATTACTATTATTATTATCGCAATAACTATTATTATTATCCTAACTACTATTATTATTATCGCTATAACTATTATTATTATCCTTATTACTATTATTACTAGCACTATAACTGTTATTATTATCCTTATTCTATTATTACTATCCCTATTACTCTTGTCTTTATCCTTATAACTATTATTATTATCGCTATAACTATTATTATTATCGCTATGACTGTAATTATTATCCTTATTGTATTATTACTATCCCTATTACTTTTGTCTTTATCCTTATTACTATCATTATTATCGCTCTAACTATTATTATTATCGCTATGACTGTTATTATTATCCATATTCTATTATTACTATACCTATTACTCTTGTCCTTATCCTTATAACTATTATTATTTCCCTTATTACTATTATTATTATCGCTATAACTATTATTATTATCCTTATTACTATTATTATTAGCACTATAACTATTATTATTACCGCTATGACTGTTATTATTATCCTTATTCTATTATTACTATCCCTATTACTCTTGTCTTTATCCTTAGAACTATTATTATTTCCCTTATTACTATTATTATTATCATTATAACTGTTATTATTATCCTTATTACTAGTATTATTATCTCTATAACTATTATTGTTATCCTCATTACTACTATTATTATCGCTCTGACTGTTATTATTATCCTTATTCTATTATTACTATCCACATTGCTCTTGTCTTTATCCTTATAACTATTATTATTATCCTTATTACTATTATTATTATCGCTATAACTATTATTATTATCGCTATGACTGTTATTATTATCCTTATTCTATTATTACTATCCCTATTACTCTTTTCTTTATCCTTATAACTATTATTATTATCGCTATAACTATTATTATTATCGCTATGACTGTTATTATTATCCTTATTGTATTATTACTATCCCTATTACTTTTGTCTTTATCCTTATAACTATTATTATTTCCCTTATGACTATTATTATTATCGCTATAACTATTATTATTATCCCTATTACTATTATTACTTTCCCTATTACTCTTCTCTTTATCCTTATAACTATTAGTATTATCCTTATTACTATTATTATTATCGCTATAACTATTATTATTATCCGTATTACTATTGTTACTAGCACTATAACTATTATTATTATCCTTATTACTGTTATTATTACCGCTATGACTGTTATTATTATACTTATTCTATTATTACTATCCCTATTACTCTTGTCTCTATCCTTATAACTATTATTATTATCGCTATGACTGTTATTATTATCCTTATTGTATTATTACTATCCCTATTACTTTTGTCTTTATCCTTATAACTATTATTATTTCCCTTATTACTATTATTATTATCGCTATAACTATTATTATTATCCTTACTACTATTATTACTATCCCTATTACTCTTCTCTTTATCCTTATAACTATTAGTATTATCCTTATTACTATTATTATTATCGCTATAACTATTATTATTATCCTTATTACTATTGTTACTAGCACTATAACTATTATTATTATCCTTATTACTGTTATTATTACCGCTATAACTATTATAATTATCCTTATTACTATTATTACTAGCACTATAACTATTATTATTATCCTTATTACTGTTATTATTACCGCTATGACTGTTATTATTATACTTATTCTACTATTACTATCCCTATTACTCTTGTCTTTATCCTTATAACTATTATTATTTCCCTTATTACTATTATTATTATCGCTATAACTATTATTATTATCCTTATTACTATTATTACTTTCCCTATTACTCTTCTCTTTATCCTTATAACTATTAGTATTATCCTTATTACTATTATTATTATCGCTATAACTATTATTATTATCCTTATTACTATTGTTACTAGCACTATAACTATTATTATTATCCTTATTACTGTTATTATTACCGCTATGACTGTTATTATTATACTTATTCTATTATTACTATCCCTATTACTCTTGTCTCTATCCTTATAACTATTATTATTATCGCTATGACTGTTATTATTATCCTTATTGTATTATTACTATCCCTATTACTTTTGTCATTATCCTTATAACTATTATTATTTCCTTTATTACTATTATTATTATCGCTATAACTATTATTATTATCCTTACTACTATTATTACTATCCCTATTACTCTTCTCTTTATCCGTATAACTATTAGTATTATCCTTATTACTATTATTATTATCGCTATAACTATTATTATTATCCTTATTACTATTGTTACTAGCACTATAACTATTATTATTATCCTTATTACTGTTATTATTACCGCTATGACTGTTATTATTATACGTATTCTATTATTACTATCCCTATTACTCTTGTCTCTATCCTTATAACTATTATTATTATGCTTATTACTATTACTATTAGCACTATAACTACTATTATTATCCTTATTACTATTATTATTATCGCTATGACTGTTATTATTATACTTATTCTATTATTACTATCCCTATTACTCTTGTCTTTATCCTGATAATTATTATTATTTCCCTTATTACTGTTATTATTATCGCTATAACTGTTATTATTATCCTTATTACTAGTATTATTAGCACTATAACTATTATGTATATCCTTATTACTATTATTATTCGCACTATAACTATTATTATTATCCTTATTACTATTATTATTATCGCTATGACTGTTATTATTATACTTATTGTATTATTAATATCCCTATTACTCTTGTCTTTATCCTGATAATTATTATTATTTCCCTTATTACAATTATTATTATCGCTATAACTATTATTATTATCCTTATTGCTATTAATATCGCTATGACTGTTATTATTATCCTTATTCTGCTATCACTATCCCTATTACTCTTGTCTCTATCCTTATAACTATTATTATTATCCTTACTACTATTATTATTACCGCTATGACTGTTATTATTATACGTATTCTATTATTACTATCCCTATTACTCTTGTCTCTATCCTTATAACTATTATTATTATGCTTATTACTATTACTATTAGCACTATAACTACTATTATTATCCTTATTACTATTATTATTATCGCTATGACTGTTATTATTATACTTATTCTATTATTACTATCCCTATTACTCTTGTCTTTATCCTGATAATTATTATTATTTCCCTTATTACTGTTATTATTATCGCTATAACTGTTATTATTATCCTTATTACTAGTATTATTAGCACTATAACTATTATGTATATCCTTATTACTATTATTATTCGCACTATAACTATTATTATTATCCTTATTACTATTATTATTATCGCTATGACTGTTATTATTATACTTATTGTATTATTAATATCCCTATTACTCTTGTCTTTATCCTGATAATTATTATTATTTCCCTTATTACAATTATTATTATCGCTATAACTATTATTATTATCCTTATTGCTATTAATATCGCTATGACTGTTATTATTATCCTTATTCTGCTATCACTATCCCTATTACTCTTGTCTCTATCCTTATAACTATTATTATTATCCTTACTACTATTATTATTATCGCTATGACTGTTATTATTATCCTCATTCTATTATTACTATCCCTATTACTCTTGTCTTTATCCTTATAACTATTATTATTATCATTATAACTGTTATTATTATCCTCATTACGAGTATTATCATCTCTATAACTATTATTATTATCCTCATTACTATTATTATTATCGCTATGACTGTTATTATTATACTTATTCTATTATTAATATCGTTATTACTCTTGTCTTTATCCTGATAATTATTATTATTTCCCTTATTACAATTATTATTATCGCTATAACTATTATTATTATCCTTATTACTATTATTATTCGCACTATAACTATTATTATTATCCTTATTACTATTATTATTATTGCTATAACTGTTATTATTATCCTTATTACTATTATTATTAGCACTATAGCTATTATTATTATTATCGCTATGACTGTTATTATTACCCTTATTCTATTATTACTATCCCTATTACTCTTGTCTCTATCCTTATAACTATTATTATTATGCTTATTACTATTATTATTAGGACTATAACTATTATTATTATCCTTATTACTATTATTATTATCGCTATGACTGTTATTATTACCCTTATTCTATTATTATTATCGCTATAACTATTATTATTATCCTTATTCCTATTACTATCACTATCCCTATTACTCTTGTCTCTATCCTTATAACTATTATTATTTCCCTTATTACTATTATTCTTATCGCTATAACTATTATTATTATCCTTATTACTATTAATATCGCTATGACTATTATTATTATCCTTATTCTATTATTACTATCCCTAATACTCTTGTCTTTATCCTTATAACTATTATTATTATCATTATAACTGTTATTATTATCCTTATTACGAGTATTATTATCTGTATAACTGTTATTATTATCCTTATTCTATTATTACTATCCCTATTACTCTTGTCTTTATCCTTATAACTATTATTATTATCCTTACTACTATTATTATTATCGCTATGACTGTTATTATTATCCTCCTTCTATTATTACTATCCCTATTACTCTTGTCTTTATCCTTATAACTATTATTATTATCATTATAACTGTTATTATTATCCTCATTACGAGTATTATCATCTCTATAACTATTATTATTATCCTCATTACTATTATTATTATCGCTATGACTGTTATTATTATACTTATTCTATTATTAATATCCCTATTACTCTTGTCTTTATCCTGATAATTATTATTATTTCCCTTATTACAATTATTATTATCGGTATAACTATTATTATTATCCTTATTACTATTATTATTCGCACTATAACTATTATTATTATCCTTATTACTATTATTATTATCGCTACGACTGTTATTATTATACTTATTCTGTTATTACTATCCGTATTGCTCTTGTCTTTATCCTGATAATTATTATTATTTCCCTTATTACTATTATTATTATCGCTATAACTGTTATTATTATCCTTATTACTATTATTACTAGCACTATAACTATTATTATTATCCTTATTACTATTATTACTAGCACTATAACTATTATTATTATCCTTATTACTATTATTATTATCGCTATGACTGTTATTATTATACTTATTCTATTATTACTATCCAGATTACTCTTGTCTTTATCCTTATAACCATTACTATTATCTTTATTACTATTATTATTATCGCTATGACTGTTATTATTATACTTATTCTATTATTACTATCCCTATTACTCTTGTCTTTATCCTTATAACTATTATTATTATCCTTATTACTATTATTATTATCGCTATAACTATTATTATTATCGCTATGACTGTTATTATTATTCGCACTATAACTATTATGTTTATCCTTATTTCTATTATTATTAGCGCTATAACTATTATTATTATCCTTATTACTATTATTATCGCCACGACTGTTATTATTATCCTTATTCTACTATTACTATCCCTATTACTCTTGTCTCTATTCTTATAACTATTATTATTATCCTTATTACTATTATTACTAGCACTATAACTATTACTATTATCCTTATTACTATTATTATTATCGCTATGACTGTTATTATTATACTTATTCTATTATTACTATCCCTATTACTGTTGTCTTTATCCTTATAACTGTTATTATTATCCTTATTACTATTATTATTATCGCTATAACTATTATTATTATCGCTATGACTGTTATTATTATCCTTATTCTACTATTACTATCCCTATTACTCTTATGTCTCTATCCTTATAACTATTATTATTATGCTTATTACTATTATTATTATCGCTATAACTATTATTATTATCCTTACTACTATTATTATTATCGCTATGACAGTTATTGTTATCCTTATTCTATTATTACTATCCCTATTACTCTTATGTCTCTATCCTTATAACTATTATTATTATGCTTATTACTATTATTATTATCGCTATAACTATTATTATTATCCATACTACTATTATTATTATCGCTATGACTGTTATTATTATCCTTATTCTATTATTACTATCCCTATTACTCTTCTCTTTATCCTTATAACTATTATTATTATCCTTATTCTATTATTATTTCCCTTATTACTATTATTATTATCGCTATAACTATTATTATTATCCTTATTCCTATTACTATCACTATCCCTATTACTCTTGTGTCTATCCTTATAACTATTAATATTTCCCTTATTACTATTATTCTTATCGCTATAACTATTATTATTATCCTTATTACTCTTAATATCGCTATGACTGTTATTATTATCCTTATTCTATTATTACTATCCCTATTACTCTTGTCTTTATCCTTATAACTATTATTATTATCATTATAACTATTATTATTATCCTTACTACTATTATTATTATCCTTATTACTATTATTACTAGCACTATAACTGTTATTATTATCCTTATTACTATTATTATTATCGCTATGACTGTTATTATTATACTTATTCTATTATTACTATCCCTATTACTCTTGTCTTTATCCTGATAATTATTATTATTATCCTTATTACTATTAATATCGCTATGACTGTTATTATTATCCTTATTCTGCTATCACTATCCCTATTACTCTTGTCTCTATCCTTATAACTATTATTATTATCCTTACTACTATTATTATTATCGCTATGACTGTTATTATTATCCGCATTCTATTATTACTATCCCTATTACTCTTGTCTTTATCCTTATAACTATTATTATTATCATTATAACTGTTATTATTATCCTCATTACGAGTATTATCATCTCTATAACTATTATTATTATCCTCATTACTATTATTATTATCGCTATGACTGTTATTATTATACTTATTCTATTATTAATATCGTTATTACTCTTGTCTTTATCCTGATAATTATTATTATTTCCCTTATTACAATTATTATTATCGCTATAACTATTATTATTATCCTTACTAGTATTATTATTATCGCTATGAGTGTTATTATTATCCTTATTCTATTATTACTATCCCTATTACTCTTGTCTCTATCCTTATAACTATTATTATTATGCTTATTACTATTATTATTATCCTTACTACTATTATTATTATCGCTATGACTGTTATTATTATCCTTATTCTATTATTACTATCCCTATTACTCTTGTCTTTATCCTTATAACTATTATTATTATCGCTATAACTATTATTATTATCGCTATGACTGTTATTATTATCCGTATTGTATTATTACTATCCCTATTACTTTTGTCTTTATCCTTATAACTATTATTATTTCCCTTATTACTATTATTATTATCGCTATAACTATTATTATTATCCTTATTACTATTATTACTATCCCTATTACTCTTCTCTTTATCCTTATAACTATTAGTATTATCCTTATTACTATTATTATTATCGCTATAACTATTATTATTATCCTTATTACTATTGTTACTAGCACTATAACTATTATTATTATCCTTATTACTGTTATTATTACCGCTATGACTGTTATTATTATACTTATTCTATTATTACTATCCCTATTACTCCTGTCTCTATCCTTATAACTATTATTATTATGCTTATTACTATTATTTATAGCACTATAACCCTTATTATTATCATTATTACTATTATTATTATCGCAATGACTGTAATTATTATCCTTATTCTATTATTACTATCCCTATTACTCTTGTCTTTATCGTTATAACTATTATTATTATCCTTATGACTATTATTATTATCGCTATGACTGTTATTATTACCCTTATTCTACTATTACTATCCCTATTACTCTTGTCTCTATCCTTATAACTATTATTATTATCCTTACTACTATTATTATTATCGCTATGACTGTTATTATTATCCTCATTCTATTATTACTATCCCTATTACTCTTGTCTTTATCCTTATAACTATTATTATTATCATTATAACTGTTATTATTATCCTCATTACGAGTATTATCATCTCTATAACTATTATTATTATCCTCATTACTATTATTATTATCGCTATGACTGTTATTATTATACTTATTCTATTATTAATATCCCTATTACTCTTGTCTTTATCCTGATAATTATTATTATTTCCCTTATTACAATTATTATTATCGCTATAACTATTATTATTATCCTTATTACTATTATTATTCGCACTATAACTATTATTATTATCCTTATTACTATTATTATTATTGCTATAACTGTTATTATTATACTTATTACTATTATTATTAGCACTATAGCTATTATTATTATTATCGCTATGACTGTTATTATTACCCTTATTCTATTATTACTATCCCTATTACTCTTGTCTCTATCCTTATAACTATTATTATTATGCTTATTACTATTATTATTAGGACTATAACTATTATTATTATCCTTATTACTATTATTATTATCGCTATGACTGTTATTATTATACTTATTGTATTATTAATATCCCTATTACTCTTGTCTTTATCCTGATAATTATTATTATTTCCCTTATTACAATTATTATTATCGCTATAACTATTATTATTATCCTTATTACTATTAATATCGCTATGACTGTTATTATTATCCTTATTCTGCTATCACTATCCCTATTACTCTTGTCTCTATCCTTATAACTATTATTATTATCCTTACTACTATTATTATTATCGCTATGACTGTTATTATTATCCGCATTCTATTATTACTATCCCTATTACTCTTGTCTTTATCCTTATAACTATTATTATTATCATTATAACTGTTATTATTATCCTCATTACGAGTATTATCATCTCTATAACTATTATTATTATCCTCATTACTATTATTATTATCGCTATGACTGTTATTATTATACTTATTCTATTATTAATATCGTTATTACTCTTCTCTTTATCCTGATAATTATTATTATTTCCTTATTACAATTATTATTATCGCTATAACTATTATTATTATCCTTATTACTATTATTATTATCGCTATGACTGTTATTATTATACTTATTCTATTATTACTATCCCTATTAGTCTTGTCTTTATCCTAATAACTATTATTATTATCATTATAACTATTATTATTATCCTTATTACTATTATTATTATCCTTATTACTATTATTACTAGCACTATAACTGTTATTATTATCCTTATTACTATTATTATTATCGCTATGACTGTTATTATTATACTTATTCTATTATTACTATCCCTATTACTCTTGTCTTTATCCTGATAATTATTATTATTTCCCTTATTACTATTATTATTATCGCTATAACTGTTATTATTATCCTTATTACTAGTATTATTAGCACTGCAACTATTATGTATCTCCTTATTACTATTATTATTCGCACTATAACTATTATTATTATCCTTATTACTATTGTTATTATCGCTACGACTGTTATTATTATACTTATTCTGTTATTACCATCCCTATTACTCTTCTCTTTATCCTTATAACAATTATTATTTCCCTTATTACTGTTATTATTATCGCTATAACTATTATTATTATCGCTATAACTATTATTATTATCCTTATTACTATTACTAATAGCACTATAACTATTATTATTATCCTTACTAGTATTATTATTATCGCTACAACTACTATTATTATCCTTATTACTATTATTGTTATCGCTATGACTGTTATTATTATACTGATTCTATTATTTCTATCCCTATTACTCTTGTCTTTATCCTGATAATTATTATTATTTCCCTTATTACAATTTATTATTATCGCTATAACTATTATTATTATCCTTATTACTATTATTATTCGCACTATAACTATTATTATTATCCTTATTACTATTATTATTATTGCTATAACTGTTATTATTATCCTTATTACTATTATTATTAGCACTATAGCTATTATTATTATTATCGCTATGACTGTTATTATTACCCTTATTCTATTATTACTATCCCTATTACTCTTGTCTCTATCCTTATAACTATTATTATTATCATTATAACTGTTATTATTATCCTTATTACGAGTATTATCATCTCTATAACTATTATTATTATCCTCATTACTATTATTATTATCGCTATGACTGTTATTATTATACTTATTCTATTATTAATATCGTTATTACTCTTGTCTTTATGCTTATAATTATTATTATTTCCCTTATTACAATTATTATTATCGCTATAACTATTATTATTATCCTTATTACTATTATTATTCGCACTATAACTATTATTATTATCCTTATTACTATTATTATTATTGCTATAACTGTTATTATTATCCTTATTACTATTATTATTAGCACTATAGCTATTATTATTATTATCGCTATGACTGTTATTATTACCCTTATTCTATTATTACTATCCCTATTACTCTTGTCTCTATCCTTATAACTATTATTATTATGCTTATTACTATTATTATTAGGACTATAACTATTATTATTATCCTTATTACTATTATTATTATCGCTATGACTGTTATTATTACCCTTATTCTATTATTATTATCGCTATAACTATTATTATTATCCTTATTCCTATTACTATCACTATCCCTATTACTCTTGTCTCTATCCTTATAACTATAATTATTTGGCATATTACTATTATTCTTATCGCTATAACTATTATTATTATCCTTATTACTATTAATATCGCTATGACTGTTATTATTATCCTTATTCTATTATTACTATCCCTATTACTCTTGTCTTTATCCTTATAACTATTATTATTATCATTATAACTATTATTATTAACCTTATTACTATTATTATTATCCTTATTACTATTATTACTAGCACTATAACTGTTATTATTATCCTTATTACTATTATTATTATCGCTATGACTGTTATTATTATACTTATTCTATTATTACTATCCCTATTACTCTTGTCTTTATCCTGATAATTATTATTATTTCCCTTATTACTATTATTATTATCGCTATAACTGTTATTATTATCCTTATTACTAGTATTATTAGCACTGCAACTATTATGTATCTCCTTATTACTATTATTATTCGCACTATAACTATTATTATTATGCTTATTACTATTATTATTATCGCTATGACTGTTATTATTATACTTATTCTATTATTACTATCCCTATTACTCTTGTCTTTATCCTTATAACTATTATTATTATCCTTATTACTATTATTATTATCGCTATGACTGTTATTATTACACTTATTCTATTATTACTATCCCTATTACTCTTGTCTTTATCCTAATAACTATTATTATTATCCTTATTACTATTATTATTATCGCTATCACTATTATTATTATCGTTATTACTATTATTATCGCTATGACTGTTATTATTATCCTTATTCTACTATTAGTACCCTATTACTCTTGTCTCTATCCTTATAACTATTATTAATATGCTTATTACTATTATTATTATCGCAATAACTATTATTATTATCCTTACTACTATTATTATTATCGCTATAACTATTATTATTATCCTTATTACTATTATTACTAGCACTATAACTGTTATTATTATCCTTATTCTATTATTACTATCCCTATTACTCTTGTCTTTATCCTTATAACTATTATTATTATCGCTATGACTGTAATTATTATCCTTATTGTATTATTACTATCCCTATTACTTTTGTCTTTATCCTTATAACTATTATTATTTCCCTTATTACTATTATTATTATCGCTATAACTATTATTATTATCCTTATTACTATTATTACTAGCACTATAACTGTTATTATTATCCTTATTACTATTATTATTATCGCTATGACTGTAATTATTATACTTATTCTATTATTACTATCCCTTTTACTCTTGTCTTTATCCTGATAATTATTATTATTTCCCTTATTACTATTATTATTATCGCTATAACTGTTATTATTATCCTTATTACTAGTATTATTAGCACTATAACTATTATGTATCTCCTTATTACTATTATTATTCGCACTATAACTATTATTATTATCCTTATTACTATTATTATTATCGCTACGACTGTTATTATTATACTTATTCTGTTATTACTATCCGTATTACTCTTGTCTTTATCCTGATAATTATTATTATTTCCCTTATTACTATTATTATTATCGCTATAACTGTTATTATTATCCTTATTACTATTATTATTAGCACTATAACTATTATTATTATCCTTATTACTATTATTACTAGCACTATAACTATTATTATTATCCTTATTACTATTATTATTATCGCTATGACTGTTATTATTATACTTATTCTATTATTACTATCCAGATTACTCTTGTCTTTATCCTTATAACCATTACTATTATCTTTATTACTATTATTATTATCGCTATGACTGTTATTATTATCCTTATTCTACTATTACTATCCCTATTACTCTTGTCTCTATTCTTATAACTACTATTATTATCCTTATTACTATTATTACTAGCACTATAACTATTACTATTATCCTTATTACTATTATTATTATCGCTATGACTGTTATTATTATACTTATTCTATTATTACTATCCCTATTACTCTTGTCTTTATCCTTATAACTATTATTATTATCCTTATTACTATTATTATTATCGCTATGACTGTTATTATTACACTTATTCTATTATTACTATCCCTATTACTCTTGTCTTTATCCTAATAACTATTATTATTATCCTTATTACTATTATTATTATCGCTATAACTATTATTATTATCGCTATGACTGGTATTATTATCCTTATTCTACTATTACTATCCCTATTACTCTTATGTCTCTATCCTTATAACTATTATTATTATGCTTATTACTATTATCATTATCGCTATAACTATTATTATTATCCTTACTACTATTATTATTATCGCTATGACTGTTATTATTATCCTTATTCTATTATTACTATCCCTATTACTCTTATGTCTCTATCCTTATAACTATTATTTTTATGCTTATTACTATTATTATTATCGCTATAACTATTATTATTATCCTTACTACTATTATTATTATCGCTATGACTGTTATTATTATCCTTATTCTATTATTACTATCCCTATTACTCTTCTCTTTATCCTTATAACTATTATTATTATCCTTATTCTATTATTATTTCCCTTATTACTATTATTATTATCGCTATAACTATTATTATTATCCTTATTCCTATTACTATCACTATCCCTATTAC